>LQNS02000137.1:22488486-22499132 GCA_001587735.2 Parhyale hawaiensis | reverse complement strand
AAAACACTATTTATCAGGTAATTGACATTAAAAAAATTATTCATTCGTTATACCTTGTTTATTTACGACATGGACTAGAAAAATTTCTATATTTAATCAAATTGCAGAAGCTACCAAAAAATTATCGATAGTGCAATATCATTTACGATGGATCTAAATAACAGTTTCAAAAAACGAGTCCATTCGATGGTAATTGCTTATCGAGAAAAGCAATTAAAAGAAACTATCCTTTTAAAAAATGGAACAATACATAAATGAACTGCAACAAGAAATACTGCTTAACGCAGCAAATATAAACCAATGAAACAATGAGAATATAAAATTACAGTCAATTATATCAGAGCTTTTAGGTGATAATAAATGTTTTACGAGGTCAATTGAATGATTTAATTAATATAAATACTATGTTAAAATCTGATCTTCAAAATATCAAACAAGTCTTGCAATTATAGTGCTGATTTAATACTAAATATAAGAAAATATGAATTTTTCTTGATGAATTATTGCATTCAATCCTTCGTCAAAATGGCAAGCGCAAAATCTCATTTCAAATTGAGCATATATTTGTCAAAATCGTGAATTTTAACGATATTATAATGTAATGCGATCTAAGCTCCATTCTGCAAGGCAGCAAAAAAAGTGACCAACCACGTTGCAGCTCTACCAGGATGCACACCCTCTTCCTGTCTCAGTGCTGCGCTTGTGTAGGTAGGGGGCGTACGTCACTGCGTGAGCTCCTCGGGATATGTTGGAATAGCATTGTTTCTTCAGGTTTTATTGACAATATAAAGTTGTATATAGACCCCGGGGATTGGGTCTATCACAGATTGAAGCGAATGAGTGATCTAGTAGGTTGAAGTTTAAATTTGAGGGAAAAGCGTTTTGAAAGAGTTCTTTTTTATCCATTAAGAATTTGCTACATTGGTGGGAAAGATGTTTTTAGGAGGGTATAGATTTAGCTAGAATGGTGTGATTGGCCCAATACCCGGGGCTATATACTACTGGCATCCCTGAGAGGAGATGAACAGGCTGGTGCCATAGCTGGGTACTCAGTCTTCCGCAGTTTGCTCCTCTCTTCCTTCCCCCAGGTAGTGCCACCTGATGCTCTTTTCCTTTCCTTTCTCTTCTTCCTCTTTTCGACCAAAGCCCGTACTGGTGATGGCAGGGTCTGGGGAGCGTTGATAGCTGGCCGCTTCCGTTGCTATCACGACTGTCGATTTCCTTTTTTGTAATTTTTTGTGTGATTTCCTTTGCTTATGGTGTATGTTTATTTATTGTTCTTTGTGTGCCTGGTATCTAGATATCCGGATGTGGATGAGAACCCCGGTCCTCGTGGTTTTGGGTCTCGCTCCTGCCAGATCTTGTGCTCTATTGTTCGGGGTTAATATGGTAATTTGGCTGAACTAGCTGTAGCCTCTTCCAATTATGACTGTGCTATGTTCGGAGACGCTCGTCTCAAGCATTCGCCACATCGCCATGTTTCTGAGCTGATGATCTCGAACTTTGAAAAGCCAGTGCTGCGGTTGCGAGGCTCTTGCCCTGGATTTAGGGGTTTTGCTGCTTACGTTCGAAAGGGTGTTGTGTCCAGGCAGAGTGAATATGAGTGTCCATGCTGCGAGATCATGGTCCTTCGAGTCTGTGGCTCATTCAGGATTTTTTATTTGTTCTCAGTATATCGCAGCCCGTCTGCTGATGATAGGGTCTTTGATTGTCTCCTGGATGCAATGGCTAGAATTCCGTCGTCGACTAGGCGTTCTGCCTTTGCCTTTATGGGTGACTTTAATTGTCACCATGTGGAATGGTTAGGCTCTGGGAGGACTGATTGCCATGGTCATGCCGCCTCCGACTTCGCGAGTGCCTCTGATTGTGAGCAATTGGTTGAAGGTCCTACCCATTTAATGGGAGGTGTTCTTGACCTACTGATGACTGATGTTTCTGATCTGGTTGAAGTCTCAGTGGTGTCTTCCATTGGTTCCTCGGACCATGGTGCCCTATCTGGGACGCTGCAGGTTCGTCAGTCAGTCCCCAGAGTCACTGTTAGGCGTGAAATATTTTTGAAATCCAGAGTGAATTGGGATGCCGTCTCTGGTGCCATCCTTGCGCTACCTTGGGGTGTTGTGAGAGTCTACTGATGTCATTGTATATGTAGGATACACCTAGCATCTTGAACTTGATGTGTGTAAATACATACTAGCAAAAATTTTCTGGTCATGTTTAATGTTTATATCAAATATCTACTTGTTGGACCATGGAGACGGAGTCGGAAAATCTTGAGGGCCAGGAATTGGAGTCGGACCATGAACCATCCGACTCCGCAACCCTGACAGAGATACCGCAACTGTTGCGTATGTTACTGCGATTACTTTTTTTTCTGTAGCTGCTCAAACTTCAGGTCTTTAGCAATCAGTATGGTTACAAGTACTTTTTGCTGAGGTGCTACAAACTACATCGCCGGCAATAAAATTAAAAGAGTGTGACCCGATGTTTAGCAAGTTAGGGAGAAGAGGGTCACATGGACATCTTAATGGAATCTTGTATCGCAGGCAATAACATTGTAGGAGGTAGTCTATACTTTATAAGGAAAAGGTTGGGCATATACCTGTATTAGGTAATAGGATTTCTTTCTGATGTAATGCAACTGCATGACAGGCAGTAGAATCAGAGTTGTGTTTGAAATCTCGGACGTTTGGCATCCCGTTTTTTTTTTTTTTTTTTTTTTATGCAAATGCATCGTTGGCAGTAGAATTCTAATGGTGTGGCGTTTGCGTATGTTTTTCAGAACTTACAATGATTGGCCACGAATATTCAATAACGCCCTAATAGAAAATGTCTCAATAGACGTATCTAAATTTAAAATGTGGTACGTCTAACGGTAAGCACACTTCAAAATCGCTGTAAACTACCAAAACTCTATGAAAAACCCCACTCCTTATCTCATTTTACTGGAAAATAAGTCTGCGGATGCTAAAACCATATTTCTCGACATACGTTTAATGGTCCAAATGTTTGGTGCTGACACCATCCTCCCTGACCCACCTCCCTCTACCGAGAAGCTTGCAGCCCACCCAGCTGTTTCTCATTAAGGTTGGGTAGGCAAGGTTAGGTTCCTGCCGCATCCATATTGACCCCATGGACAATTTGGACGGTAGCAGAAGCAGACCTTGCTTACCTAACCTTAATGAGTAAGCGCTAATTGGAGGAGGTGTGCCTCGAACACGCAGATGTGACTGATGTGTGTGTGTGTGATTTGACTTATGTGTGATGAAGGATGCTTGCCATTCATGAACTACAGTACTGCATCACGGGAAACAAAGTTTGGCCTCAAGTACAGGATATTTGGCAACAAGGACCTTTTGAAGGATACTAATACAGTAGTCTATATGAGAAGCAGTGCAGTTGCTAGAATGTTGACATTAAGGGTGTGTCACTGCAGGTTCCTACGTATTAGGAGGTCAAATGATACCTGGACAGGCTGGCCACGACGCCCCTAATCTCTTCAGTGTTGGTGAGTCTGTCTTCTGTGCTGCGCCCTGCGTAACATTTGCTGGTGTCATTCTTTTCCTGTTGTTTGCCACACGATAATTCTTTAGTCCTATTTGTGTGCACTGCATTACTACCATTGCACCGCCAGCATCATTGTGTAGCACATTTTACCCCTCCACAGTCCAGAATAACCAGTTGGCCTTGGTTAAAAAGTGTTACCTATTCGTTTAAATGTTTAACTCCCGGGGAAACCTGCAGCATCGCAGAAATTCGCGCCACAATACCACGAGTCCCAAACAGACATTACCCCGGGAGGAGGACACACACTATAGCTACTGTTACCTATGCATTTTCATTTCGGCTTCACTACAGCAGGCTGGAAATAATTCGTTGCCTACTGACGGTTGAGGTTACTGTCAGTGCGCCACTGCCTCTCTGCATTATTTGCTCCTAAATGCTCACAGCAGAGTGACCACCAGCCCCATTCTTTGACTGGAGTCAAGATCTAGGCTCCGGCTCACTTTGAGCTCATTCTTGCTACCGCAAGTTTTAGGGTTGCATGCATATTTGTGTTTACCTTCTGTGCTTTTATCGCATGACATCTCCAACTCGCAACCCTTTTCTGGACTAACTTGCTGAGGTGAGCACCTGTGGTCCGTTACAGCGATGAAAAGGTCTCATGGCTGCAGACTGCCGATCTTCTCATTTTTGTGATTGGTGCACCCGTATGTGACCTCAAGTGCTTACCTGAGCTTCTTTATGTTTATTTTTTGCTTCTATTTACTCCCATTAACTTAAGTTTGGTAGTAGTGATACTTTTGTCGTGGTGATGAGTGTTGTGCGAAGGTGAAGAGCGTTAATGAGCCAACCTCCTATCTCTCTATTTAATGGCGACAACTGATCTATTACCGCATCATTCTATTTGCCTCTTTGAATCATGATCCAGTCTTTGATCATTTGTCAGTGTGTTCACTTTGTCAAGTGACAAGTCGTGAGAGATTCCAGCAGTATGGTCAAGTTCTCAATTTGCTTTAGGGAAGTATTTACTATACTTCAGTAGCAGATCAGATCACACTAGGGAATCTTTTTGAGCTATTTGATTTTGCACCAGCTAAAATAAATCTAAATCTGGGCTAAGATGAAAAATTATGTCATATCGACTAGTGCGAGTGGAGCTCATTCACGTAGGATTTCAAAGTGGATTGGTGATGAATACAAGGTGCTCTCATGGTGGTTGGGAAGACGTTGCTATGCATTGTATACTCTTTGCATTCTTCATATGAGGAAAGATATTGATGAATAAAGCATACAATAAAAGAGAAAGCTTTTCTAGCTGCACACATCATCTCCGCCACTGTAGCCGTATTTTAGTATGTTATTCACTCCAGCGTTGTATTTATGGTCTCTAGACCTCTACCGGAGTAAACTGTCACAAATAATAGCATAGTAATAATAATTTTGTTTACCATACATTTAATTTTCCCTTTGGAGCATTAGATAGGTCTTAGAATGTAAAGTCTATTCAGTATATTGATCTTTTGTCCAACGGAATTGGAGACTAGAAGATTACTTTAGCCGTAGCTAGTCCGTTAAGATGTACGTTTTTCTTATCCTTGTACCAACAATTCATTTCTGCTGCTAAAGCATTACTGTGTTGCACCCCTTCTGTTGTACACTTCTATTCCATTGCTTGGTGCTCTGTACTTGAATTATTATGTTCTTGTCTTGATGTAGCTATTGTACTATTAGCTACATGTTTTCTTTTTCCCACTCTGGAAACGCCATTCTAGGGAATGGTGACTAGCTCATAATTTAGTATGTCTTTTGGTATTTTATTTAAACCATGTCATTCATCCGTGATGACGCATGTGTGACTCGTGCAGATACAGCAACTTGGTCTGCTGAGTTGTCTATGTGTAAGAGTTGTGGCATAGTTACTTGTTAGCCATACTGTCGATAATAAACAACCGTAGCATCTTGACAGGCTTGTTCTCGATATGCTAACCATAAATGAGCTTGGAAATCTTTATGTGTGGCTTTGCACCGTTAGCCCATTTATCCCTATTAGTGTGATGCTTTTCTAGTAATTACACTATAAAACTCTAGAACAGGCAGTTGGTAAGGATAAACTATTCATGACCATACTTGATTTGTAAACAATATTGTATTTCGCAGGTGGGACTTCAAGCACTGCGAGCCGGAGACCACGAGTTCGCGCCCATCGCAGGAACCGGTGAAGATATCATTTCTGTTCGGCGGCCATTTCTCCTATGGTCCGTCTTGTCGCTTGTTTCAGCACAGTCGCCTATGTGGCGGCCATTTCCCTTATGGTCCGCGTTGTCGCTTGTTTCAACACAGTCACCGTCTATTTTTAGCCGAACTTATTTCTATTCTGTTGCGCGTGGCTTGTACTTACAATCTTGCCTCAACGTATGAGTGCTCATTACTGCGCAGAAGTTGCGATCAACAAAAGTATTGCTATGACCAGTGTCTAAATTCTGTTTGTCATTGATATCTAACGTCCATTGCAGTCATGGGTGTCTACAGTCTGTTTGTTTTAGTTGTCTTTAGCCTCTTGCAGTCATGGGTGTCTACATATTGTTGTAATCATAGGCATTATGCATCTGTTGCAATCGTGGCTCAGTTACAATGTTTTGTTAACAGTAAGCATTTGTTTATCTGATACCCTTCATCAGATAGCTTTTATTATCGCAGACTCAATTACTGTCGCCCTGGATGTGTTGCCATCATCAGAGGTATTGCTTGGTGCACCAAAAAGTCAACTCAAGAATTTATTTTTGATCACAATCGTGATTGACGAAATATGCAATCGTGGCTCAGTTACAATGTTTTGTTAACAGTAAGCATTTGTTTATCTGATAACCTTCATCAGATAGCTTTTATCACGTCGATGAAATCTAACACAAGTGGTATAGAACTCCACGCGCCGTCATTGAAATGGTTTTTCTGGAAAATAGACTTGAAACAATTTTTATTATGTCGCTTTACACTTAATATGGTGGAGTTGTATTTAAATATCTTTTATTGACGTATTTGTTGTATTCACAGAACAACTAAGGATAATGCAGTGTTACTTCATCTTGGTCAACTCCTTACTCGAACATTTTGGTTCTTGAACGTTTTGCCCGTGTTTATTATACAAAGTGAAACAACATTTTCTTCGAAATTCCGTGCATCTGTAATAGAACATCTAATTTACAGTAATACCTACTATTGGGGAAAGTTGGTTCGGATTTTGGACAGCTGGAGCAGATGAAGTTAAATACCTTAGGCTCTCTCTACTCTATTGTTTGTTTACAGACATTGGTTTAGTGCTTCGTTAAAATATACTCAAGCTATTTGATTTGGTGACTCGTGTTTTTTTACGTACTTTTAATTGGTTTTAGAATTATATATTGAACATATAGTGTAGACTGCGTGCAGAATTATTTGTCCCTCGGTTTCTCAAAATAGTACTCATAGCAAAAGCTTATGGTTTTTATTATGAATATTTTTTAAGATGTTGGTTAGCAAATAATACTATACCACTTTTTTTAATTCCAGCCCTCTTGAATTATCTGGGATACAATAATTGTGAAATTGGGTGTGCAAAGTTTTAATAGTGACGTATCTAAAAAAAATGATGAAGGCCTAGAATGTGATTTAAATTATTTAAAACCAATTTAAATAAGAGTTTTCAACATATTTCATCTTGGATTTTAACTCCAAGAAAAAACAATATTTTGAATTTTTAAGTTATTTCTGGAGTTTGTGATGTGGAGGAAATCGACCCCCGTCGTGCTTGATAACTAACAGCAGGCGGCTGTCCACAGAATTTGTTAACTTACTGATAGCACTTGGAAAAATTTGCTTGGGGACACTCCTCTATGGTGTTACAAAGCGGCTTTTTAGTCTGTCCTACGTACCGCAGGATCTTGCACCAGGTGCTCTTACACACATTACTCACACCAGCGGCTTCCAAAATCTGCTCACTGGTAGACAAATTCTTCTTTCTCGCTTGCCGCTTCACCGCCCGCAAGTTTCACTCAGAAATCTTCTGAAACTTGGGCTCCACTCGTTTTATTTTATTTTATTAGTATTATTATTTTTCTTTTTAAGATGAGGTAGGGTTCCGAATGTACTTCCTCACAGTGCAAAGATGTCAGTCCAGTTGTTTACCGATGGCGACAGCAATTGGCCATCAGCTAGCATCTGCACGGTTTTCTCCTTCTCCGTTGAATCCGCCTACGACCCATATTAACACTTTTAAGTTGCCTAATTATTATATACACCCATATTAGGGCCAATTTTAACAAATGATAAAATCTATAAGTAAATTCCAATTACAAATTAAATTATTGAATCACACCAGACGGGCGACGTGGGAGCGGAGAAACTCCATAATATTGACAACCCCCCACGCCACCAGCCCGGCGAGTGAAGAAAAACAAAGAAAGAAGATGCGAGATCACAGAATGGCTCTGTGTACAGATTGTTTAAAGCTGCCAATACCCGCACCAGTAAAAACAGAGCCATCAAGACCATTTCAAACATCCACACACAATGGAAAAAACGAACGAGAATACTGGCCCGTACGGCATCGTAGCAGTTCCAAGGCACTCATGAAGAGCTCTAGAACGCCGAGTATACTTCATCAGACCAATAATCTGCGACGCACGTGAGGCAACCGAACGAATGTGAGGCTCAAATGTCAAATTTTTTTGATCAAAATTGACACCCAAGATTACAAAGTCATCAACCACAGGAAGTGACACACCATCCAGTATGACTGCAGGAAAAGGAGGTCTCACTGTACGCGACCTGGACACAGCATGGTCTTGTCCGCATTTAGCCTAAGTAAAGCATACAATAAAACGGAAAGCTTTTGTAGCTGCACCCATCATCTCCGCCACTGTAGCTGTATTTTAGTATGTCATTCACTCTAGCGTTATATTTATTGCCTCTACCGGAGTAAACTGAAACTGTTGAATCACACCAGACTGGTGACGTGGGAACGGAGAAACTCCATAGGGTTGACAAACCCCCACGCATCCAGCCCAGCGAGTGAAGAAAAAAGGAAGAGAAGATCCGAGATCACGGAATAACTCTGATGATTTCTTTGTGGTTTTGTCAACCCACCCAGAACACCAGGAATCAATCACTTCCGAATCATGCTAAATGGATTCTGAAACCTCCAACCTTACACTGGGCTTATCGAAAACAGCCAGCTAAGTAACATTATCAACGTAACCAACAAGTAAGTTATTAAAAAGATCAAACAGGTCCACTGTATGTACAATGAATAGTAAAGGGCCCGGAACACTACCCTGTTAGACAACAGAAACCACGTCCAAAAACTCAGCCCTCTTCCCATCAACAACTACACATTAAGGTCTTGTCAGATAGAAACTGACTAATTACTGCGAAAACTGAACCACCAATACCTATCAATATCAGCTTATGGAGCAGCTCAAGGTGATTCACGCGATCAAAAGCAGTAGCTATTAAAGTGAAGCTGTATCAACCTTGCCTCATAATCCCCCTCAAGAGCCAGCTGCAACACATGAGAAATATGAAGCAATGCATCACAAGTTCCCAAGCCTTTACGAAAACCATACTGTGTTGGAGAAGGACAGCGTGCTTCTCAAGAAACCAACCCAACCTCGACGCAACCAACTTTTCATAAACTTTCGACAAAATGGTGTGATCGAGATGGGTTAATAGTCGGAGGTTCGGGATGAAACAGAGCCCTTCAGAACAGGCGTCACATGGGCGACACGCCAGCACTCCGGAAAAGAGCCCAGGCGTAACATCCGACGGAACACGGAAGCAAGCGGATCTGCGAGCACACCAACCACTCTTCGAAGAAAGAGGAAACATACCCGATGGATCAGTGCTCCCATAGGGTTCCAGGTCAAGAAGAAGGCGGTGCACTTCAAAAGATTTGAAAGCAAAATCGGAGAACCTCGGCTCGGGATCACACGCTAAAGGAATTTGCACTCGGTTCCGGCTCTGCTTCCCATCAAAGTATCGCATCACGTCACAATAAAGAGTACATGCATCTCCATCAATTTTGGTGAAGATTAAATTAAACCGAGATGAAACATTCAGCATAACTTTGAATTTCAAAAGTTTCTGTAGGGTACTAATAATTTTACATGCAGTCTACTTGGTTTCTGATATATTAGAAAATATCACTTATCTACACGATTGATGAGAGTGTTACTCTTATTCCTGTGTCATACACATACCAGTAGTGTCCGTCCTATGTATTTGTCAAAGAGCAATTCCTCAGGGGGCAAAGTATGGGTCGTATCCCATAGCGTCAACTTATTTCCGTTCGCCCATCTTATGTGTTATCGGGAGTACGTCCCCGGGGGGTTCCCATAGGTTACACTAGCTTTAGCTAGGCCTTCAGGGTGCTTTTCTTTCCTGTCCACTTTGATTCTTCTATTTTCATACATTTTGTTCTGTTCTTCCTCTTCTTTTTCGGCTTACATTTCCCATGCGCGTTGATCTTCTGTTGGAATACACCCGTACATGAATTCCACGTTTCTCTAAACAAGCTACATGTCTTCTTTTTCGCGGTGCAGTATAACCCACGTAAGCTGGTGTACCGTGCTAGAAATATTTAATTTGCAATAACAACAGAGGTGGGCGTAGCGCCGCAACGGTTTGGAGCTTGTAGCGGTAGCGCCGCTATATTTGCTGTAGCGCCGCTACTTTGTAGCGCTACTTTTATACAAACAAAATTACAAAAATGCTTCAACGTTTCTTATACGCCCTCCACCTATTAGATTCGCTCTAAGTTAACTAAACCTATCTAACACTAAAAATTTTAACAACCTAATTAGAACCCTCTTACTAAACTCTCCTACTACCACTACTTGAAATACTTACCACCCGTAAACCCCATACCAATTCTTTGAAACCATATCGCTGTTATATAGTCTTCCTATCTGATACGGCGGGAAAATTTAATTATAATAATAATAATTACAAAAACTAGCTGTACCTGTGAAACTTTCACAGTCTACCGGGCCTTTAATTTTTATACATACTGTATGTCCCCTTTATGGAGCTTTCCAAAGGTGCAGACCAATCTCATTCTGTTCAACCATTAACCTCTGCTTCACCCCCATCCCCTCCTTTGCCTTACCCCC
>LQNS02000137.1:22442956-22457572 GCA_001587735.2 Parhyale hawaiensis | reverse complement strand
GACCATTTTCGCCTAAACGATCCCCTTAAATTCAACACATTTGTTTATCTCTTGAAGTTCAATATGTTTGTTGTCGGAGCACTGCTAGGAGCGACGCATCATCCACGGCGGAATTGGCAAAACTGGTATATCGTGTTCCAATTTGCAAAGTCAGCTTTGCATCCGTTTAAGTTTCTCATTTGACTACGTCGAATATTCTACGATTTATATATGGAAGATAGTCATATGTTAGTAGGTTCAAGGATAGGAGTTGTTGTTAGGGCGAAATGTAATCGAGGAGTCAGTTGAAGCTTGCCATCTGTCAACTCAAGTTGTGTCCACTCATGTGTAAACTCAAGGTGCCTTCTCCGTATGTGATGGAATAGCTGCCGATGTACCTCCACCTGCTGGCTTCTCCAATAAATACTTATGTAAGTCAACGTGTTTTCAACTGATGTGTCTTTAGGTGAAGCAATTGCGGTAGCACTAATCATCAGTCAACAGACTTTCCACCAAAATCCAAGCCGACTCATAGCTCCTTGGCGTCTGGAGAATTAGAATCCACATACTTGGCCGTTCTCGGTGAGGTCATTCTGACATATATAAAATCCTGCATGTGTCGAGGGAAGAAAGATATACTTAGATTAATGACACACGAGTAGGCTACAGTTGCTGTCACGTTGTAGGATACTTGAATAGCGAACTTGTACACTTGCAGTGTTCTTTTATTTGCACACATTTTTTTTAAAGCTCCGTTTCTCATAGCTTACAGATAATTTAGCCTGCCATAAGGTTACACTTTCTAATTTTTTGTCGCCGTAGCCTATCCGATTTTTTCTCACTTTCGGAACCCGTGAATACTGCTGATCAACAACCTATCATTTTCCTGCTTTGTTTAATGCAATACAAAGCAGTATACAATAAACAAAAATAGATTGAGTCAATTGTTTCATTTGCTGGAGCATATGCATTTGTTCTGAAGATGTCATTGCATTTCCTCAGACATTGCACTGTACTGGCTGATGCTCTCCCAATAGCATATTCTCTTCGAAAAATAAATTTAGAGCAGAGATGCCCAAAACTACCCGTTTTCTTTACCCTGGGCATATCTTGGCTATGCCTCAGATCCTATGAGGAATGCCATCTGCAACCAGCAAAGCAAGTAAATTTTTTGCAAAGAATAACGAGAGCGTGTATATGATATGAGCGAAATGAAGTCAAGTCTCTAATTTACACCTATGTATTTGTGAAGAGCGTGACACACACACACACGTATTAATATATGGACTAGCGGGACCCGTGGAATTCCACGGTTGAATAAAGACTATACTTTCCAAAATGAACCAACCCACGCTACACTATTGCAGTTTACCTCAGTTTCACCTATTGCTGCTCTTATAACATAACCCACCCCGTCTGAGTAAACGTCCGTCTCTTATCGCTGACGAACTCATTCCCACTGAACAATATCTGCCTATCCATGTTTAATTAAGTCGTATAAGCTAACGTGACCGGTGGTATAATGCTCCCACTTATAAGATGTAGCAATCTAAGCTATACGCTATTATAATGCACCTAAGTTAACACAACCCCTCTACCCTAATCTACCCCATAAATAATGCCTGTCACTTAATCCTGACAAAATCAGTCTTATGAAACATGGGAACGTTACTTCCTACCCTTCTGATTATGCTGCTGTGGATGCAGCTGGAACCCTTAAGAAATTCCACAGAATAGAAGCAATGTTCTTCAGTGATATCTCAGACCCGTGTCATCTGAATTTTCCCATGTCTAATACTGAATGAACCTTTAAATCTTCTACAAACAAAAGAGTTGTTCTTTAATTATGATACCCTAGGACCAGTACCAAGGTTGAAATATACCAAGTCTGGCCGTGAAGCGTCTACCCTAGACCTGCGACCCGCATAGAAGCTGAAGTATAAACTTTACTCCTTCTTCCCTTCCCTGGTCATATCCAAGAGTACATCGGGACACTCTAATTTCCTTCTATCTGTTAGAGAAGAGCGTGACACACACGGTTAGTGAATGTTTTCACTCACCTTATTTAATTTGAGGTAGCGCTTCTAGCTTAATCGGCATCGTCTGAACTAACATCCGCCGTTTAATCCTGTCTATCGTCATGCATTCCGTCTCTAATGTGAAACGTGGGTGACCCGTGAGAATTTGACTATTTGTTAATGCTCTCATTTTATAAAATGTATCACTCATTTGTTCTCTCAGCAGAGAATTTGCACCTGTGTCTTTATAAAAACATAGAAACACGAGGGTACTTCTTGCAATGCTCTCCTTTTATTTGCACACATTTTTTTAAAGCCCAGTTTCCCACAATTTACAGATGATTTAACAATCCATAAAATTACACGTTCTAATTTTTTGTCGGCGTATCAGATTTTTTCTCATTATTTTGGAACCCGTGAATGCTGCTGATCAATAACCCATCATTTTCCTGCTTTGTTTAATGCAATACAAAGCAGTATACTGTTGCGGGTGCATGCATAAAAAAGTGAAAGAAAACGAGCCAAACTACAGGCATGCACCCTATAGGAAGACAACTCACCAGTCCATCAATATAGTAATGGATTTAAATGATGCTGCTCTCGTTCCCAGGTGAAGAAAGTGAAATGAACTCCGGCGGATGCTAAAGAAAATGGGAAAGAACAAACTCAAGAAATAATTATAACTAAACTCGGGAACAGAACACGTTATATACAGAAGTTACACGTGCCAAAAGTCAATGGGCTGTGGTGATAGTCGTTGCACACGTAAGACAGTTGAGTTGACAAAGGTAATTGATGACGGTGTAATAGTAGTGAATTGGTCTTAGATGAACGATGTCAAGCCACCAGAGCAAGCAAGCAGACTGTGCAGGCCCAAGATTGACCGCTTCTACAAAGAATAAATGCAATAATAACTAACCTACCCACAACATAAAGAAATAAAGGCAAAATAAAGTGAAATAATAAGCTCAATGCAAAGCTGAATAAAAGCAAAAATAAAGGATTGAAGCACAAAGCAGATTAAAGTCCTGAAGCATAAACTGATGTGGAATGAAATGTTAATCTACATAGGAAATTACTAGCAGATTAAAGCACAGAGTGCAACCAAACAAAATCAGACAAGCAAGGAAATTAATAAAAATAGAAAACAACACAACATAATTCAGAGACACAACAAGAAGCAAAGATATTGCGAACACTGGAGCGCTGGCAAGTAAAGAACTTACCACCAGGAAGGTTGATGGCAGCAGCTAGTTAGGCAGGAAACCAGGGTAGCAGGGATCTTGCAGGCAGCAATCAACAGCAGGAAACCAAGCCGGAAGAAGATGCAGGACACAAGCAAAAGCACTTCTGCAGGGATGACTAGCAAAAATAAACTTGTGGCAAGCAGTGAAACATTAAAAGTGATTTATTTTACCAAAAGAACTGCAAGCTGAAACAAAGCAAACACCCAAACAATTAAACAAACGGAAGGCCTCTCTACAATACAATAAACAATACTAGATTGGGTCAATTGTTTCATTCCCTGGAGAGTATTCTTTTGTTCTGAAGATGTCATTGCATTTCTTCCGACATCGCACTGTACTGGCTGAAGCTTTCCCTGCAGCATATTCTCTTTGAAAAATAAATTCAGAACAGATGCCAATACTGCTCGTTTTCTTTACCCAGGGCGTATCTTGGTTATGGCTCAGACCGTATGAGGAATGCCATCCGCTACCAGCAAAGCAAGTAAAATTTTTGTGAAAAAAACGAAAGCATAGATATGAAGTAAAGTCTCGAATTTACGCCTTTTTTTGTAAAGAGCGTGACACACACACACACGTAGGTACAAGCGTATTAATATATAGACTAGCGGGACCCGTGGAATTCCACGGTTGAATAAACACTATACTTTCCAAAATGAACCGACTACCGCTATACTATTACAATTTACCTCAGTTTAACCTAATGCAGCTCATATAACTTAGCCCACCCCGTCTGAGTAAACGTCCGTCGCTCATTCCAACTCAACAATGCCTGTCTATCCAAGCCTAATTAAGTCGTATAAGCTTACGGGACCGGTGGGAATTCACCGATTAGTTGATGCCCCCACTTCATAAGATGTAGCAATCTAAGCAATATGCTACTATAGCGCACCTAACCTAACACAGCTCCTCTAACCTAACCTACCACATTAATAACGCCAGTCACCTAAACCTGACGAATTCAGTCTAACGAAAAATGGGAACGTTACTTCCTACCCTTCTGATTACGCTGCTGTGGGAGCAGCTGTAACCCCTTAGAAATTCCACAGAATAGAAGCAATGTTTTTCAGTGATATCTCAGTCCTGTATCATCCGAATTTTCCCTTGTCTAATTCTGAATGAACTTGGTGGAACTTCTACAAACCAAAGAATTGTTTTTTAATTATGATACTCTCGGACCAGTATCACGAATACCAAGGTTGAAAATGTCCCGAGTCTGGCCGTGAAGCGTCTACCCTAGACGTGCGAGCCTCATAGAAGCTGACATATGAACTTGACTTCTTCTTCCTTTGATCCCTTTCCGGGTTGTATCCAAGACTACCTCGGGACACTCTAATTTCCTTCTGTTTGAGAAGATTGTGAAACACACGGTTAGGGAATTTTTTCACTCACCTTATTTAATATGTGGTAGCGCTTCTAACTTAATCCACACCGTCCGAACTAACATCTGCAGCTCAACCCTGTCTATCGCTACGCATTCCGTAACGTGAAGCGTGGGTGACCCGTGAGAATTCGATTTGGTAATGCTCTCATCAAATGAATCACTCATTTGTTCTCTCAGCAGAGAATTCGCACTTGTCTTGATAAAAGCATAGAATCACGACGGTACTTCTTGCAATGTTCTCCTTTTATTTGCACACATTTTTTTTAAAGCCGCGTTTCCCACAGTTCACTGATAATTTAGCCCGGCATAAGGTTACACGTTATATTTTTTTTGTCGGCGTATCCGATTTTTTCTCACTATTTCGGAACCCGTGAATGCTGCTGATCAACAACTTATAAATTTCTTTCTTTGTTTAATGCAAAAGAAAGCAGTATACAATAAACGAAAATAGATTGGGTCAATTGTTTATTCTCTGGAGAGTATTCTTTTGTTCTGAATATGTCATCCCATTTTCTCAGACATCACACTGTGCTGGCTGATCCTTTTAGCACCATATTCTCTTCGAAAAATAAATGCAGAGCAGTGATGCCAATACTACTCGTTTTCTTTACCCAGGGCATATCTTGGCTACACCTCAGACCCTATGAGGAATGCCTTCTGCTACCAGCAAAGCGAGTGAACTTTTTGTAAGCATAGATATGATACGAGTGAAATGAGATCGTCTCTAATTTACGCCTATCTGTTTTTGAAGAGCGTGACACCCAGACACACACACACATGTAGATACAAGCATATTAATATATAGATAAGCTACAAAAATGCATATAGAAGTTACCTCCAATAAACCCCTCCTTAGGGGTCAAAATGGGAGTTTCTCGAAATTATCGACCGAATCACTTGGTACCCGATATCTTGCTTCAACTTTAAGTCCCTCATTTGACCCACTTTCCATGTAAAAAAAAGTCACTTTTGAGAACGCAACTGGATTCCTTGGCTCTTTAGCTGTCTTTTCATTGCTTCAAGTCCCGACCCACTGCTCGTTTTCGAACTGCAGCTGGCGCGAAAAAAATTATCGACCACCAAAATAGACCAAATTTTGAAAATTTTTACACATTTTCGTTGATTGCGAGAAAGCTGTTAGAGCTACAGAAACAAAACTTGGCTCATTCGAAAGAGCATCAAATTCCCTTCTGGGATGAAAGGGTCCTTTTTATTATCTTGCATTTGGCGATCGCTATGACGTCATACATACTAAAATTATTTCAAATTAAGGATTTTTAGCTAAAAATCAAAATTCTAAAACGAACCGTAAACTCAGAACTGCATACAACAAAAACTTAAGCATATAAATGTCCGAAAAAAATGTAATCAGACCCCTCTTATCGTTTGCGGTGACCTCACAAACTCAAACACTTGAAGCCCTAAAAAATTCAGATTCCCCTAACAAAACGGATAGTAGGCGTGTTTTATATAGGTCGAAGCCGCTTGTCGAGACGATTACAAAAAGCTTATTGGTTTGAAAGATATTTTTAGTTTGACCAAAAATCCACCCGCTCATCGCCTGGATCTGGGGCTTTGGGCCAAATTGGCTACTTGTTTTGGCTCCTATGGTAGCTTTAGCCAATGATAAACCCTGAATGGGATATACCCTTAGAATCTACGTTTAAAGATCTATCTTTCCACGGACTTAACCGATTCAAGTTTAGGAGGTTCAGGCTTAGATGAAGATTACTTGTAGCTGCTAGGCCCTCTGCACTAGATGCCACCTATTGATGCTCTGCAGCAACTTTAACCAAACTAAAAACCTTTTCTGCTTATATGGAGTGCTTTGCCACATTCTGAGCTTCATTTTGACTCGATGTTTTCCTATTTACTGATTGTTGTTACCTTGGGAGCTCCAATTTAAGGTGAAGGTTTTCAGCTGGATATCGATTAGGCCAAGGTTTTTGGTGCTATAAATGGACTTCAGTCATCTTTTAGGCTATGGTAAAGTAGGCTATGACAACAAGAAAATAATACAATGAGCTCATCAAGAGCTTTGTTTTGAGCCAAAATATGTCTAGTTATAATTTTGATTTACATAAACCACCGAGTAAAGTGTGTCTGGATTGAAAGAAATAGGCCTTACCAATGCAGTTTCTTCATCTTAATTGGCTGGGAAGAATACAGTAGCCCATAATGTGACAAACAACCATGAATGCAATAAATAAAAATATGATGACTAAGAACATAGAATAAAAATGACGATACCTAACAAAACAGACAACTAAATAGCCGTTGACCAAAAAGCCGATATTAAAGCTGAAAATGGAAAAGCCGCTAACCAAAAACACGCTAAGGAAGAACCCGATGGCCTGGCCAAAAACCCGGTGGCCAAGAACCCGATGGCTAAGAACTCGATGGCAAAGAACACAATAATTGAAAATATGGAAACTAAAAACGCTGGAACTGAGGATGCAGTATGAGAGTTAATGATAATGATAACTAGAATTATTCAAACTAAGAATAGATTGAATGTTCCAATGACCACTTTTGCAGTGGTGAAGCAAAAGCAGAGTACCTCTGTCAGTAGCACTTACACTCACATAGCCGAGGCTTCTCCATGTCAGGAGGACAGGTCAGAGTCGTCGCACTCATATAAGACAGATAAGTACTCTTTCAAAATTTGTTCAATTTTCCACGATTTGTGATGTATTTCATCAGTATTCATGCCAAAATCTGAGCTGAGTTTGCTGTTAGGCATTTTTGTGAATTTTAGACAAAGTCTCAGATTTTTTATATTCAGTCATGTCTCCTTGCATCCTTATTCCTCTTTGCAGCCTATATTAGGCCGGCCAGCACCCTCCAGCCTCACTTGAATTTGTGAGACGAGCGACTCGTTACTATCAAGCCTTCAAAAGAGAAGGGCTTTGGGATGCAAAGGAAACTCCAGAGGTACTCTGGCTTCGCTTCACCACTGCATTAGTGTTCATTGGAGCATTGAATCTATTTGCAGTGGCTTGCTCCAGCAGAGTACCTCTGTTGGTAGCACCGATGTCCCCACAGCAATGCGGTAGTTTTGCAGGGAGGGTTTTTTGGGCTATCCTGCATGGAGGTGCTAGGCCATAACTAAGGTAGTAGGCTCCATAAGTTCATTGGTCTGATATCTGAGCGCTCTGCAATCTACCCTTTGTGAGGCTGGGTTTCTATAACCAAGATAACTATCGCAGAGGTAGATTGCCTTTAGAATTTTACTCTTGAGTGGTTTTACCACCTTGATGATCAGCTCAGGCCGTCCAATCTGCTTATCAGACCGCTAGAACTGCTCTCGCCTATCTTGCATTGGTTGTTTCAGAGAATTTCTCATTAGCCAAAGGTGATCTGTGGTAACAGGAGTTCTATCCTGTATCGGTGTCACCTTGCCTTGACTTTGCCCAGAGCCTTGTAGTAGACGTAGTCTGACTGATCTGCATCGATATGCGGGGCTTTTAGTTTCTTTCCATTATTAGGGCCTGACATCAAGCAATTTCAGAAGAAAATCCCAAAACTTTGAATAATGAGCTCACGGGATTGGCGAAGGATCAGTTTTGCTTCCGAGGCCCCTTGGGACCAGATGTAGCAACTCGAGGTTCTGCTAGAAGAACCGGGCTTAAAATCCATTTGAAACTGCGATTGTGGAGAAAAAAGATATACATATATATATTTACTGTTTGGTCAAAACACTAGGAGTTATGCTTAGGCAATGGAGTAAACTCTGGTTTTGCTTAGCATGAAGTCCTGAGCATTTATGGGCATCTGGATGTGGAACTTGAGTGATGTTCCCAAGTCCTGTCCCAAGGGATGCCATGAACCGGTTACATAACTGGTTTAGCCCACTCTTCAAGGTCCGGAACTGGAACACGGTGCAAGCATCATTGAAAAACGGAGTTTTGGCGGCGTCTCGGCCGACAAAAAAAAAAATTATACCATGAACAAGACTTGAGGCTCTGTTCTGGTATAGTTACTAGCTTTGGACTTAACTGACTTGGAAGTCCTGAGTCTGTCGATATGTATAGTGGGACTTGGAATTATTTCTAAGTCTCATACTGAGGGATGATATGAGCAGGGTATATAACTGTGGTTAACCCCTCCCTCCAGTTCACGAGGCAGTGAGATGTGTCAAGACCAGGAAAAAACTTTTTCCAAGTTTTTTATGTGCCCATGTTTTTATAGCTATGAGAAAAAAACATGGCCTTTCAAAATTTAGGTATAAGTGGTGGGACTTGGAATTATTCTCAAGTCCAATACCGAGAGGTGATAAGAGCTGGGTATATAACTAGACTTAGCCTCGCCCTCAAGTACACAAGGCCGTGAGATGTGTTGAGACAAAGACAAAACTTTTTCAATTTTTTTTTAAGGAATTTGATTTGAGAATGAATTCTGAAAAATCCAGGCTTTCTTTCCTCCCAGTTTAAATTCCAAGTTTTATTGAAGAATTTAATTCAATAAGAATTTAAGTTTAGGTCTTCTTCATTCAGAAGGCTTAGACAATCTTCAGTTATATTCCAAACCAATCAGTATAAGTGCCATCAGTGCCTGGTAGTGCTGGGACTAAGTCGAAATGAAGGACTAAGTATAAGAACTTTAAAGTTCCAAAAGCTCTCAGGTACTAAGGGACCTCAGAAAAAAACCTAAGTCCAAACCAGGAATTAGGCTAAGTGTAGACCAAGTAATCCATTCTGAGGTTGTGTCATTAGGGCCTTCCATTATGAGGCTAAGTGTGAACAAGCCTTTCCATTCTGAGGCTAAATGTCAACAAACCCTTTCATTCTGAGGCTAAGTCTCAATCGGACCTCTCCATTCTTAGACAAAGTCCAAAAGTTGGTTTAGAAAAATTTTCCAAGTTCATAAAGTTTTTTCTAAGTCCCAAAGGCACTAACTGGTTTTGAGTTACAGTCCCAAAGGTGCGACCCAAATGAAGATTAAGGCACTGAGCACTGAAGACTGGGAACTTGAAAAGTTAAATCTTTAATTTGGAGGTAGAGGAGGGCTGCTGAAATGTTCACTCTGTCGCGAGTCGTCAAAAAGTGCGGCTGGAGGGTGCTGGCCGGCCTAATATAAGCTGCAAGGAGGCATGACTGTATAAAAAAAAATCTGAGACTTCGTCTAAAATTCACAGAAACGCCTAACAGCGAACTCAGCTCAGATTTTGGCATGAATACTGGTGAAATTCATCACAAATCATAGAAAATTGAACAAATTTTGAAAATTCTGAAAGAGTATCGATCTGTCTTATATGAGTGTGACGACTCTGACCTGTCCTGTCATGGAGAAGCCTCGGCTGTGCGAGTCGTAAGTGTTAGCTACCGACAGAGGTACTCTGCCAGAGCAAGCCACTGCAAATATGTACACTGAGGATGTGGAAAGTGGGAATACACAAAGTTTGGCTATACTGAGTGCATGTGCAACTTGGGGTGGGACGGAACGTCCTCCAAGGGGTTCTTTGAACCCCGTGGGGACGTACCGGGAGACTTAAGCTCAGATTAAGACGCATTGGGTCTGGTTTTTGTGCCACAGTGGTCTGTGGCTTGTTTTTAATGGATTTAGTGCTGCATTTCCCATTGATTTATCAGAAAGAAATGTGATCTCAAGAATTTAAACATTTTATACCTACCATATAGTGGTAACAGATATATGATGGCTGAGCTAAGGTTTACGCTGGCACAAAATTCCTTGTAACATAGGAGTGCTGGGTGATATACGCAAAATCTGCATCATACGTGTTTTGTGAAGTTGACCTAACAAATTTTTGCGTAAATTGAGTCGTGTGTGTGTGTGTGGTACGTCAAATGCAGATTAGACGCGTTGAATTTGAGTTGATCGAAGACTGTTCGGGTTATGCGAGCGATTATTGGTTAGAGGAGGTTATATGGGTTACAATATGATTATTCAGGTTAAAATGGGTTAGTTTGGGGTAAATGGATAACACATGGGCTATTTTAGTTTAAATGGGTTCATTTGGGTTTAATGGGGTTAATATGGGGTTTCTACGTTACACCAGTTATTTTGGACGGACCATTATTTTGGAGTTAACTACAATTAACCTGTGCACTATCCGATCCACAGTGAGTAATTTGGTTTCAGACGGGGTTCAACAAGGTTCTCTCAATTACTTGAGGTTTTACCTTTTTATTGAGGTTCCACGAGGTATATAGAGTATCGATGAGATTTTTCAGGGTAAATACGGCCCGGTGGAGTAAACTAGGGGTTCTCTTCATGAAGTTGGATTCAGTAGGGCACAATAGGTTTTGTCATTGGGCTCACCAATGAATGGAAACAAATTAACTTTGCGCGGCGCGGACCTAACAGCACATGAAAAAGATTGTCGCGAGCCCAAAATTGGGACCTTTTGATGAAACCCGTGCAAATAACTCTGTGCATTTATACTTCATACTATAGCTATATAGATTTTACTTGGTAGCTAATGTAAATGTAATCAAGTTGAGAAAATGCACAGGGGCTATGAGAGTGAAAGTAGCACTACATACCTTAGCTAAACTATATGCCCATTCAATATAAACCTAAAATTACTGGATATAAATATGACAGTGCAAAAAAATAACATCAGGCACCAATTACTACCCATGGAAATGTATAGGTACTCATACCAACTTGGGGGTGAATGAGAGTGGGTAGAGAAAGAGTGTTAATATTTGGCTTTCTGGTTTCTGAGCAATTTTGGTTCATGTGAAGTAGCTACATAAAGTCATTTTCAATGAGACCAGATATAGTCCCAAGCATGTAACTAAAGCATTTTGCTGTTGACTCTCGTGTGCTGCAGGCTTAAAACGATTCAATGCAAATTTTGGGGAACCAATCAGGTTTTGTTGCAGTTTTGACTGTTCAAGAATGAGATGACTTTAGGAAAGGCTGTCTAAGTAAATACAATGAATTATTTTATGTTGCAGTTTTGGCTGCCCAATAATGAAATGACTGCTTGAAAGGCTGTCTCTGCTACTAGTTTTTAATTTTATTGTAAGTTTGTTACCACATAATTACTTGAATTTTTACAAACTAAGCTTATAAGGGTATCTATAGTATGTTGAAGACCATTGAGTATTTATCCATTTGTTTATGTATCCATTTCTGTCACGCTTTAACAAAGGCAAAAATTAGCCCAGGCTGGAGGCTGACCATGGTCATCCAGTCAAGCTTCATTGAAAACTGGTCAATAGAAAAAAGGCCAGGTTGCAAGTGATGCTAAACGTATGGTATCTCGACGAGTAACAGCTGAAATTAAAATGATATCTAGCTATAGCTTTTCCTAGCATTGTCATGAAGGGTGATACGTATGAGTAAGGTAGAGGCGTTAGTCTCCGATCACCGGCTTAGTCTCCAATCACGTTTACACCCCACAGTTAAAAAACTGCTGCAAGACGAACCATTGATGCTAGGAAGATCACCTTGGGCTCAAATTGTAGCCAAAAAAATACTTCATACGTCGTGCAAGTCATAAGTTTCAATTCCCCAAACTCAAAGTTGAGGAATTTTTTAAATGGGAAAATTGCATAAAAATGTGCCTATTTTTTGGTATTATGAAAACTACCACTCTTGGGAAACAATTTTTTTGAGGGGTTTGCTTGCATTGAAGTCGCGATATCAGTGTTTGACATCATAGTACACATATTGGACTAGCTTTTGGTAATTTTTTCATGAGTCCACTTAGCATCCCCTACGGAGGAGTAGGGTGATCTGACATTGCAGGCAAAAAACATGCATGTCGTTAGTCTCTGATCAAAATTCAAAATTATTATGTTTGAACCATCATTATCTTAAGTTCATTGTGGTCAGCTGGTGCACCTTTTAGCACTTGGTTTCATATTCTAACATTTGTACTTTTCTTGTTTCAGGATGGCGTTAGTCTCGGATCACCCTAACGGCTACTGTGGTCGATCAGTCGACCATTGTAGTCGATCGGTCGACCACAAAAACCGCAATGATCGATCGGTCGGACATTGCGGTATATTGCTCGACCAGAAAACCGCAATGATCAATCGTCGGACATTGCGGTATAGCATCAACCAGGGTGATTCAACGCATTTTCTGCATACTGTACTTTAAAATTACTAAAAAACGGCTAGGGCTAGGAAGTTGAAACTTTCCACACTTATATATGATGTGTCAAGGTACGTTCATGTCAATTTGTTGAGAGGTACGTTTTTTTGTATTGAAGTTATTTACGGAAAACCGCGCGATGGACTTCACACTATGAAACGGGGTGATTTCACTACATCGTTGGGGTGAAAAATTGCAGTGTAATAATAATGTAAAAAATGGTTAATAGCGCAACTAAGATGAAAACAAATTGCATGGAAGCTACATAAGATGTTTTGAAGCAGGTTTATGCTGATTTGGCCGAAGGTACATACTTTTGTATTAAGTTGAAAAAAGAAATTCGTGCGATGGACGTCTCCGTACAAAACGGGGTGATTTCACTACACTTTTGGGGTAAAAAATCGCAGTGGAATAATAATAGTAAAAAATTGAATAACGTATCTGTAATGAAAACAAACTGTTAGATGGTGCATTAGAAATGATGTTAAATGGTTTGACAAGCAATATTCATATATTCTGAATACTGAAAAAGTTAAAAATGCAATTGTAAAAGTGTGATTTTTCACCCCATATGATTTTTTACATCGGGGTGAATCATCGCACTAACTAAATTCATTAAAACTAACGAACCGGAGGGATTACAGCAAAATGCTTTTAACACATTCATTATGGGTCCTTTACCTACGTTTCTGCCAAATTTGAAAAAATTTCACCAGAAACTTTTATCTCCAGCATCAAAGTTGTGGAACTTTTGCAGAACTCGCAAAAAAAGTTTTTCGGGGTTGAAAACTATGGCTGTTTTTCGTCGGTAAATAAACGTATTAAAATCGAGCGAACTTGAATGAATGAATGCATTTATTTTTTTGCAGTGGTGCGCTCCCGGCAGAGTACCTCTGTCGGTAGCACCTTGACCCGCGATTCGAGGTAGCACTCGAGGGGACTCCAGATCAGGAGGACATGTTGAGTTGTCACACTATTTATAGACAGGTAGGTACTCTGCAATGTTCAAGTGTACATGAGGAGTCAAAATTTGACTGGCTACCTGTGGTTGTAGTAATAGTCGTCACATATTGATGTTTCATGTAAAAAATCTGATTATTAACCCATTTCCTGCATAGGAGTGAAATTTGGGAAATTTCAGATTTTTTTTGTGTGAGTGTGGGCCCTTGGCCCCTCTACCCCTACACCTCCTTGGCTCCTCCACCCCTGCACCCCCTCAGCCTCGGCTATATAGGTCGGTATCAGGGCGCCAGGAGTCATTCATTCACGACTCGCGGTCGGGTCATCATCTCCAAGCTCCAGCTCCTCTCCTCTTATGCCCAAGGAACTTGAAAATGTTCAAGATACCAGTTTCAGAACTTGTACTTTTTACTGAGATTCCTTTTTGGACTCTAACTCAAAATGAAGCAGTTCCTTTTAGAGCTACAAAATTTTCTGGGTTCCTCTTAAGGGACTTAGAAAATTTTTGGTCATACCTTTTGACACTTAGTCTCAGTTACTCTTAGAGGCTTTTGAAATTAGAATATTTTCTGAGTCCCTCCTTTGGGACTTAAAAAATTTCTCTCTTGGTCCATTAACACTTTGCCTCAGATACTCATGATGATTCTAAGACTTAGAATATTTTCTTGGTTCCCCTTTGGAACTTGAGAAAATTTTTGGAACTTGTCTTTATATACTTAGTCTCTTATACCTAAGAAACTTTTTAGACTTGAATTATTTTCTTGGTTCCACTAAGGGATTTTGAAGATTTTTGGATAGACTCTTTCGGACATACCTCAAATATTAAATTATTAATTTCTGTTAATTTCCAAGAACTCAATTCCTGTTTATACCTCGACACAGAGTTATCTCTCCTAAGCCTTGGGCCTCCTTATTCAAACTAAAGTACGCCTCGGCGGAGAAAAGCGGTGGATATGCG
>LQNS02000137.1:22349748-22361255 GCA_001587735.2 Parhyale hawaiensis | reverse complement strand
CATGATTCAGTACTAAAAGTCATTGCAAAACTCCCTAGGTGTTGCATTGCATTAAATGCATAAAGTTTTTTTCTACCACCTACAGTTCCGTGAGCAACAATCATTCCCAGGGACTTGTAGCGCAGTAGCTAGTACCAGTTCAATTGCAACAATGAGCCACCCAGAACCAGAAGATGTCAATATGTCAGATGTTGAGAACGAAACTCTAGAAGATGAAGAAGATGTGGATGATGCTGCATCAGACCGGTCAGGAAGGCGTGTTGATGCAGCAGATATTCTTTCGGATGATGAGGAAGAAGCTGAATTTGAATGTGATTTATCTGCCTATGAACTGTTTCATGAAGGAAATGCAGGTATGTTGATTTTATTTTATGTAACTATATATTTCAGTTAGTAAAATTTCTTATGACACCCACGGATTAAAGCCTTTCAGGGGCATAGGATGAGCCAAAGAATTAGGTTAATTAGGCCCGCCCATCCTATATTATGGGGCAGGTCGTCTTTTTGATGTGTCTTTGTGAACTCTTTGCTTTCTTCCATTTTCATACTCCTGCTTGCTCATACATGCTTTATTCTGATCTTCCTCTTCTTTCCCGACTTGCTGTTCTCAACTTCCCATGTGCGTTGGCTTGTGCATAGCTTCTACATTTCTTTCGGCATTCTTTTTGTCTCGTCTTTCTTCCTCTCTTTGGATCACAGTGTACTCTGTGGGAAGGGAGGCTTAAACTGGAAATATACCAGAAATAATAATAACCACTAGACTAAAAAATTACTGTACAGTAGTTTCGGAAGTTGTTAACTTTCAGTGTTCCCATCATAGTCAAGTTTGCTACCAAGATCAGGTGCCTGTGATTAGGGTTAAAAAAACAGCGGGTAGTGGATTTTTTGTGCTTTTTTTATTTTTTTTTGTGGGTTTTATGGGGGAAACCTTTCCAATGATAAAAATAATGCTTTTTCGTTGTTCTGCGCTGATTCAGCTGTTTCAAAAGAGCTTATTTCTCCAACAACTCATTGATAAATAATGGTGACAATTCATGATATAAAATATTAGTTGGCCATCTCAAATAGAGGACAGTTAATGACCAACAAATGTTAATGTATAGTTCATTATTCATATTCACCAGTTTTCTTCAATTTTTTGTCTAGCCAGATGCAAAACACTAATTAAGTGCAGAAAATCTATAACAAAATCAGACATTGTGCAGGGAGCTAAAGCTCTTGCGAAAATTTTAGAAAAATATAGGCCCTGTAAGCCATAGTAATGGCATATACATGGTGTTAGTTAAAGCTGTCAGGCATAAACCTAGAGAGTTAATAAATCTAGTCCATATTAGCTCTTTTTAAGAATAATGAAAGGGTAGTAGTTGAAAGTTTAGTAAATTCTATAGTGAGTCAAATAAGCAAAATGCCAATGTTTGTGAGTCTGCAAATCATATCTTTGCTAATTAGGCTGTCTAATTTACTTGACAAGCATAGTAGGTAGTACTATGTACTAGGTAACAAATATTTTGCAGTGCCAGATTGCTATTGCTATAACATTTAGCTAAACCTCTATAGTTACTGCTTTTTACTTGTGACCCCACAGCTAGTCTTGATTCAGTAGTAAACTAAATTTACTTTACATTTTAATAAGTAGGCACTACTCATATATATATATATATTAATGTTTTGTAAACCAAAGAAATGAAAAGTTTTTACTTCTCAAGGAATCTAATTTGACTATTTATCACCCATAAACAAAATGAGGAAGGTGAGTCACTGGTGAATGAAGTGAGGGTGGTGATGTTGTCGTCCTGTCGTCCTAAGTGTAGCTATATTTGTTTATATAAGTGTATATTTGTATGCATATGATTCTATCCAAAAATTACTTGGAGGAATTGAACCATCACCACAATCTCTTGTATGTAGTCATGTGGTTGATCTAGGTATGAAAAATACCCAAAACTGCTGACTCAAAACATTCAACCTCCCCACTAGGTAAGGATTGTGTCTACAATGCACTCTTATTCAATCGATGTACTCATTAAATTACTGCTATCTTATATTCTGGAAGGAATACCCTCTGCATGGTAGGTGTAATGGTTACTTTCAGCACTTCCAAAATTAATCAACCACAAAATTTAGAGGGAATACTTGTAGTTCATCTTTAACACTAGGTATACAATTATAAGTTTAGTCTGTAAAGATCTAAGTAGTTACTTTATTTGGCTATGTGGTTATAATAATATTAAAAAGTACCGTAAAATGGGGTGTCCCTCGGACGCGGGGTAACTTCGGACAGTTCAAGGAAAAGATTGGATAATGAACATCCAAGCAAATGCTATAAATGGTGTGAGGAAACTATTACTCATGAATGAAAGATTAATACCTGTGCAATCTTGGATAGATGTCTTTGGGTCCTGCAATAAGGCTTTGTAGCTACATGAAAAAAAATCCTAAGTAAGGAGTGGTAAACCATCAATTTTTTCCTATACAAAAAAACTTCATCGGGGCAGAAATATTGGTGCAGTCAGGAGCGAAAGTGAGCATACCACCATGTATGGCAATCAATATGATGAGCTTCCACTTTGAGACATTTTAGACTTTTCAAAAATATGTCCATTTTGAGTGCTCAAAAAAATGATCTTTGTTTCTTGTTTTTTGTGGGGTAACTTCAGACACCCTTCTGTACTAATTACTATCATTTATTTAAGACTGCACAGCCAATTTCTCTGATTTCTGTGCCATGCAAGGCACTGCTACAAGAATTTGGCCCAATAGATGTCTCAACTAGAATACCTCGTGGCGTAAGACCGCCCGAGGTGGATCAAATTCAACTAAGTCATTTTTGATAGCCAGGTATATAAGCCTTGTTTCTCATATGAATGCTGTGTCCGACAAAGGTGGCTCCACACTAACTGCTCTGTTCAGATCTCTGAATTACAAACATAGGAAAAGTAGGATACCTCGTGGTATGAGATGATCTGCCGCGGTGGAGGCAAATTTGCTCCAATGAAGGCAAATTTGCTTTGGTGGAGGAAAATTCACTGGTGATAAGTAGAACAAGATGTTGAACTCACTGTAGCTCTAAGTTACCGCCATGTATCATTAGGTCCCTTCATTTTGTAGTTCAACATTGTCTCTTTAAGTTTAGTGGATATAAGCAGTGTTTTTCCATTCCATTATTGTCATTAGCCAGCTGTCAACCCAGCTATTTTTGCTAGTTTTGCAGACTCTTTTTAGAAGGCCAAATTTTAGTCCAAAGCCACCCTGCCGTGTCCGGGAGTGGCACAGGGAGGCCAGGGAACCCATAATCTACCGCAAATGAATGGGTGTCCGAAGTCAAACTACTCTTGTCCAAAGCCACCCCAGGGGCGAGGGTGACTTCGGACACTTTTTAACTACTAATACATATCTCTAAAATTTTCAGATGTGGATTTTTGTTTCATTGCTAATGTATAGGTACCCCATACGACTATGAATAACACTACTAACTTTTCCTCCAGCACAAATAATGAACTGGCACTGAAAAACCCTTCATTTGGTCCGAAGTCACCCCATCTTATGGTAGTTGCAAAGACAGCCTTTCCCTAAAGTTATCTCATTCTTGGGCAGCCAAACCTGCCACACAGCCTGATTTTTGCAGTGTCTCACTCCGGCAGAGAACCTCTGTCGAACAGCACTAAGACTCAAGGCATCTGCTCGATGACCGGCAGTCTCCCATCCAGACGGATGTTCCGAGTCACCACACTCAATGTTAACAAAGGTACTCGAGAGAGTAATTTTTTTTTTTTACACCGAGTCAAAACCATGAAGTCTTGCTCACGTATAGGTATAAGCTCAGGACTTAATGTCCCCGGGGTCGATTGGGTGTCGAAAGACTTCCCTCTCATCTCCCGATACATACCACATATGAATCGTCTAAAAGGGACACTATAATCNGTATTTTTTTTTTTTTTACACTGAGTCAAAACCATGAAGTCTTGCTCACGTATAGGTATAAGCTCAGGACTTAATGTCCCCGGGGTCGATTGGGTGTCGAAAGACTTCCCTCTCATCTCCCGATACATACCACATATGAATCGTCTGAAAGGGACACTATAATCTTCCTTACAACAAGTCGATTCATAAATAAATACAGTATACTACAAACGAGATATGCTCATAGTACACATACCTATAAAAGTGTACTAAAAATAAGAATATGAGCATAATACAAGCAGCTAAAAATGGCAAAAGCCCAAGATACATGTATATAGACCCTAAATTGAGAAACTTACTGACCTATATGGACCCGCGGGTCCGGATAGCGAATGTATATATAGAGAGTCCCTCCAAATATATTATTTGGATATACCTATATACTAATCATTACATGACAATACCACCTGAAGGGACTATAAATGCCAAAATAAATTAACTAATTAAAGCTGCCAATATCCAGAAATCCTGAGATATAACAATATCTATAAACAAATAATAAGCGTACAATAAACGCTTAAGACCAGTAAGGGCACTGTAATAACAGGTTGGAGTGGGCAGGGCGGCACAGCGTCCGCTCTGTCTCTCCAAAAAAGTAGTAGGGCTAGACCCCAATACTATTAATACAGAAGTGTACTATAATAATGACCAGTGCCCCCGGAGGAACTCAGCACAGCGTCTACAGTCCCAACGGCAGCAGTCAGGGCAACGCCCATCTGCATATAAAACGTCATGTACACTATAAAAGTATACTCAAAGTGTCCCCGGGGTCGATTGGATGTCGAAAGGCTTCCCTCTCATCTCCCGATATATACCATATATGAATCGACTAGAAGGGGCATTATAATCTTCATTAACAAAAGCCGATTCATAAATGTACTATAAATAAGATATGCTCATAGTGCATAAAAAAGGGACACCTTAATCTTCATTAACAATCAAATCATAAAGAAATAAAGTATACTAAAGATAAGATATGTTCATAATACAAGCAGCTACAAATAGCAAATAAGATACAGGTATATTGAACCCCAATCAGGAAAATTATAGACCTATATGCACCCGCGGGTCCGGACAGCGAGTGCATATAGAGAGTCCTTCCAAATAGATCATTTGGATATACCTATATACTAATTTTTGCACATCTATATCCCCTGAAGAGATTATGTAAATGCAGACGTCAATCCACTAATAAACTGTCAATACCCAGAAATTCTGGGATAATACCCCAAGAGCAACAGGCAGATAAGATCAGAACCTTTGGCTTTTGGGTGTGAACCGGTAACAAGTTCCTTGTCGATTATTATTCGACAGCAGTAAATGGCTCATTCGATCATAGACGATTTTATACAGTCCTGGACGATGTCCTAAGGGCTATTTGGGAATATCATACGAGAGCATATCTTGGAAATTTTGGCTGTATAATACGATACAGTACTAGTCAATACTAAGATAAGAGACTAAGTACAGAATAGCTACTAATAAAGATATCCGATACTTACGCAAGATCATACCTTGCAAATTTGGTTGTACAATACGATACAGTACTAGTCTATACTAAGATACTAGACTAAGTACAGAACAGCCACTAACAAAAATAGCTCTGATACTTACACAAAGCATATCTTGGAATTTTCGCTGTATGATATGATACAGTACTAGTCTATACTAAGATAATAGACTAAGTACAAACAGCTACTAACAAAAGATAGCTCTGATACTTACACAAGATCTTTTCTTGGATATCTTGGCTGTATAATACGATACAGTACTAGTCTATATGAAGATACTAGACTAGGTACAGAAAAACTACTATCTATGATAGCTCCAATACAAACACAAGAGCACACCTTGCTTTTTGTCTGTATAATATGATACAGTTCTTGTCTACACTAATATACTAGACTAGGAACAGAAAAGCTACAAAGATAGCTGTGATGCAAACACGAAGAAAAATCGGAGAGCAACAGATCCAGCTCTGCAGAAGAGGAGATTCAGAGTTCACATTCCCATCACGAATATACACATACTGTATAAACGGGAATATACGATACGGTACCAGTCTATACTGAGACTCTACAAGTCTGCATTATTAGACTAAGTACAGAATAAGATAGCTCTTATGCTTACACAAGATCTTAAAAAACAACTTGGAATTTTTCCGGATTTTGAGAACCCATTCGCCAATCACATTCAACTATTGGAAAGTTTGCAACTATAGATTTTTGAAAGTTCTCGATTTCGGTATTTCCGTTTGGAATCCCCCCACTCAGTGGTCTTAATCTTCAGTCTGATACACTGCCTTCAGCTATCAGTAACAGACTAGAGTCGAGCGAGGGGTTAATGAATATTCCAAATGAGAGTCTGAATTTGAATGATGAATGAAACTTAAAATGCAAAATTTGAAATTTTGCTAGCAGTGGTGAAGCTTTACATAATTATAATTTGGAGGAGGAGCGGAGATGTTCCACTAGAAGCTCTCTACAACGACTTGATGGTTGTGGCTACGGCCCCCGACCCAGACGAGGGTCCTGCCGTTATAGACGGAGGTAACCCAGTGCACGGAAGCCTTCGAGCCTCTAAGGAGTGCGGCTTAGTCCTGCAGGGGCCGGGAGCCCCCGCTGCGCCGATCCTGAACCTAGCGTGGGACCTCTGAATAGGGGTCCCAGTGCACTTTAAACTTCTACTGCCGAGTTCGGGCGAGCAGGCAGGGTACTGTGCCTGTTTCTGCCTCCTGAACCAGCTATGGCCCCCATCGAGAGGGGGTCCTTCCATTGACTTTGCCCGGAAGTAAAACAGTGTGCAGGAGGCCTTGAGATCAGGGGAGCCGCAGTTTAGCCCCGCGAGTCCCCTGCAGCCCTCTCACTACGATCCTGACTATCATACGGGATCTCCGAATAAGGGTCCTGCGCACTATAATATCTGGCTTTCTGATTTGGGGCCATTGCCTTTTTGAAGGTACTGAGCCACCTTGCCCAAACCTGACTATGACTAAGGAATTAAAATGGTTTCAACCAACCTTTGATCAAAATCTAAGTACTGATAGCATGCTGTTAAGAGACCTTACTCGGAATAACATCTGAGAGATAAGTGCAGAAGGAATCCATTACTATCTAACTATTAACGGTTGTTTACTATTGAGTAATATAAATTAGCACTGGGGTACTTAGAGGAAAGTTTCACCCATCTCTATGGACTCAAAGAGAAATTTTCAGACAACCTTTCGGGCTTAACCAGCTTCAATAAACAGATCGATAGATCGCTGTTATCAACCGAGCACTGTTAATCACGAGTGAAGAGATGATTTCTAGCAACATTCAACCCTTGGTTCGTTGCGTGTTAGCCAGCACACCACCTCATGCCGATTCATTACTGCATAGACCGAACCCTACAACATACTAAGCAGGGCCTGGAAATCATGACCAAGCCCACAGACTTATATATACTCTCAAATGACACAAGACGTTGCAGAACCAAGTATTCGGCCAAGGCTGATACAAGAAAATAAGAAGAGAACCGTATGCCGTGTTTTGACCAAGGCGAGAGAGTACAATTATTAGTCAATGGATCTCGATCCATCCCAATCCCGTGACAGGAACAGAAACGTACGACTACGAAGTTAGACTTGGGAATTATAGCTACGTCTAGTTACTCAGAGACACAAATCATAATAATAAGCAGAGTAACAAATAATTATTGGGACATCTGAACAAATAGCGTGCCAAGAAGTTGCACAAGTTCAGATCCTAATATGGAACCAATGGCAGAACTTATGATTCCCGTGTTCGGGTTCAGACGAGAGACCAGGCTTTGGAGCTACAGGAAACCTATTTGAGATTCTACACAGACGTACAAACGGATAAACCGGAGAAGAGGAACAAACGACATCTGCGTCCCATTCATATCAATATATGTATGGCCAAGCTGGTTTGACTTAGTTTAAATGGTCGGCCCAACTTGCCTTTGGTATAGAGTTCCTCTAGTCCTCTAGCCACATATTCAACCTATACCAAGACCACAAGACTAAAAATAAATCTTCTACCAATCGATATGTAAAGATTAATCTGAACGACATGAACCTCTACTGGAACAAAGCCCTGCCCCTACCTTAGAGAAGTTCAGTAGAGCCGGTGGACTATTCCCTAATTGCCTCAGACCTGTAGAATTGGAAAAGAATCTTAGTACATAGAAAACATCTCATGTTTATGAGATATCCATCAACGACAGATGGCCGGTTTTCAGTTCTTTCCAAGATAACCAAGAGAGGTCAAAAAACTGGAAGATAATTTCCCGCCAGGAATAGTCGTGAATGGATCATATGATCGGATCAGAAGGGAGGTGATAGAGGAAACACTATAAGTCTCATAGAGAGGGGTAGCCCAAAGGGAAGCAGAACCTCTATTCCCATACCAACCTCTCTCCTCGAACGGGGGGGGCGGCGGCAAGAAAAAACACCTACCGAGAGGGGTATCCTCTCGACTTGAACCCTACAATCCCGATGTCCCGGGATCGATTCTCGAGAGCAAGAGACCCACTACCAGATACTCTCTGAGAAGCCAAGGGACGAAAAACCTCAAAGATCGATACCATATATCACGATCTATAGATCCAGAAGCATATTGGCGAACAGAAGTTTATACTCTCTAACCGCCTGAAGGTTAGAGAAACCCCTCACGCCGATCAAGAAATGTGTAGTTATACATCACTTCGGAGAGAGCAAGGTCATTACGAGGTAAGAAGACAGCACTCAGTTGTGACTTTACCAACGTGAATGTAAATCGACCCATAACATGGCAAGGACGCCACGAATAGTCAAACTCCCTCAGACGTACCAGGAGTACCAATAGGTTCACTGAAACTCTGGTAATAAAACGTCAGACCGCCCTGATAATCTACCAATACTACAAATAGAGCCGACTAGGCAAAGACAAGGGTAGATGGTCTTATTGGGACTAGGTCCTACGATGCCCCAAGGGAAGGCCGTTACCTCGAGATGGAAGTCTACCGGAGAAGACGGTCCTATCCTGTTCACAACCGATCCAGAACGTGATGACAAATCACACTTCCAACTTCCCGTGCTCCACATCAGGACCACGCCGCTAGCAACCTTACAGATGTCCAGGTCCTAACCCTCGAGGCCCACAGGGTTAAAACCCTGGGGTACAACTAAGGAGCAACGCTACCGTACACCTTTAAAGGGTCAAGTTGGTCTAAGAGCCCAGTGAAGCTGAATTAACCCGTAGCCGAGTTACTTTTCATATGACTAATGTAAAAAGCACCGCTATACGTCTGCAAGTGTTTCATACAGATACGACCAAACGGCGTAACTAACGCACAGCGCATTAAAGACAAGTTGCTAACCTCGGGTGAGCCACCCAAAGGGTGACATTTCACCCGTCCCGGTAAACGCAACTAAACCAAAAGTAACCCGGAAGAGTAACACAAACCACGTATAACGGAGAAACGACTGACTCAAAACTAGTTCAAGACTACCAAATGCCTTAACGTCACCAAGGAAGACAGGGACGTTTAACCTAAAAGTCCCTCAACCGAGCTCATATACTTAACGGAAGACGAAAACGCGGCCCGTAAGACGGGTACACCAAGAGAATACGATTGGGAAGTACGAGGCGATTCCTACAACGAACTACTTACAGACCATACAAACAACAATCGAAATTGAAATACCGACAGTTATCATAAGATATCTCACAAGAGTCTTGCAAAGATAAGAATCCCGGCGTTCCGCCCGATAGCCTCACCCGATCGGAAAACTGGATGACAAGATAGAACCGTGCCTCTCTTCAAGACGACCCTAGAACCGGCCTAGACATTTCGGTTCCCAAGAAGGGGACTAGTAGAAGCGATTTCCACCACCTTTACCGAAACAAGTGCCGAGTTAAGTAAATTACCGACCCTACGGAGCGAATCCTACTCAGGGAAACTGAGACCGGGAAAACGGCAGGCTACACCGTCTCTAGAATGACAATAGAAGCTTTCCGAACGAACTACGGTTGCCAGCGGTAAGGCAGTATTCGACTCTCAAAACGACTCACAAGTTATCCGTATAGATAAAAGAAACAGTAATAACGTGAGTAACAGCGATAACAGATGAGGAATCTCAATACAGTTCAGCATACCTGCAGGCTAACCAGGGGAAGATAGAATATCCGAGAAAATACGATGCAGTACTTACCACGTACATAAGCCAATCAGCCTACAGCCAAGGAACAAGACATAACCGAAATTCCAAAGCACGAGAGAACAGAAGAGTCTCGTAAAATCCCCACTGGGGACCAACAAAACTAAGATCTCAATACATAGACCAGCACAAAATGTACCAACTAGAAATTGTTACGAAAAAGCATAAGATAATATGGCGAATAGAAAGAGCTCTAAACAGCACCACCTCCAGTACAGAAGCCGGAAAACCCCTCCGCTGCTAAAGCTGTGGGTAGGTCGTGCAAACGACAGAGGTACTCTGGCGTTAGCGAACCACTGCAAATAGTCAAAATGTTTCAATGAACACTTTTGCAATGGTGAGCGGTAGCCAGAGTACCTCTGGACTATAAATACACCCCAAAACCCGTCCGTTTCCTAACTCTAAAAATCGCTCGTTTAATCAGTGAGGTCTGGAGGGTGGTGCACCTACCTATACTGTATAGGGTAGAGGGAGCTCTACTGGTGCAGCTGCGGCAGGAAAAAAAAAAAATCTGAGATCTTATGAGCTACCAGGAGCTCACTCTTATTGTATCTACATAGGAGTGAAGCTCCACAATTTCGGCTAAGTAAGAAAAAAAAAATCCAGAGTACCTAATTCTGTCATTAGCAAGAGTTTGATCAACTCGGAATGACCCTCCTGTCTGGAGAATGCACAAAACATGCGGGTTGTGGTGCAAACGACAGAGGTACTCTGGCTACCGCTCACCACTGCAAAAGTGTTCGTTGGAACATTCTGACTCATTGCATATAGTAGCTATATTCTGTGTGCTTTTCACTTTTGGTACCATCAGTTTGGCAGTGTAGATGGCCATGGGGATAATAGTAAATATACTGTATGCTAAACATATTCATTTTAAATTCTGCTACTAGTAGGAAGCAATATATAGCTACGGCATTCATCCAAACAGCTAGTGAATCATTTGTAGCTACTTCAATTCGACCTTTTTTATGCACAATAGAAATGAAATTGGGACAGAACTCTTTAAATGAAATTCTGAGAACTCACTAACAACTAATTATTTGATAGCTGCCTACTAGCTATATCTCAGCCTTAAAAAAAAGACGCTGCTAGCTTCAGAACATAGCTAAGTGAATTAATATCAGTAGGTAGGTACTAATTGTTAATGTATTAAGAGTGTTTTATTATTTATCTGCCTTCTCGCTCTGTTTGAATTTGTAAAATTGACAAACCTTTTTTTGTCTGTAGGTTCTCCATGCTTGAGTTTTGATATCCTGCGTGATGGACTTGGCAATGGTCGCACCGTTAATGTTCCTCAATCCGTCACATTTGTTTGTGGCACCCAGAGTGCTGTTGCTAATTCGAA
>LQNS02000137.1:22298705-22309394 GCA_001587735.2 Parhyale hawaiensis | reverse complement strand
ATCTTTATCCCTTATACGATCCAAATGACATGAAACAGCGTCACTACTGCATCGTCTGATATCTATTTTTCCATTCGCTCAGTAAGGAAGCAGATATAACTAGAGCACTCTGAGAGCGCATACCTCCGCCAAGCAAGGCAACCACAACGAAAAAGTCAAATTGGCTCTGAAACCATGATTTCTTTTGTATCAACTCCAAAATCTAATCATTTGTGCCTTTTAATAGTATTAACAATTTCTGCAATTTTTTTAAAGATCCTTTTATAACTGCTTGAGTTATGCTGCTAACAAACACTATGACAAACATAAGTCGAACATACAAACGAACCAACCGATCTGCACCAAAGTCAGTCATTTACATCTTTTAAAATTATTAACAACTCCTGCAAATTTCATAAAGATCCATTCAAAACTTTTTGAGTTATTGCGTAACAAACATTATGACAAACACAATTCAAACACAGAAACAAATCAGCCGATCTTCACCAAAATTTAATCATTTATGTCTTTTAACATTACTGACAAATTCATGTAAGTTTTATAAAGATTCGCTTAAAACTTTATGAGTTATTGCGCTAGCAAACAAAAATCAAACACAGCAACAAACATACGAACGAAAAAACAGATTATCACAAAAAAATGGTCATGTACTCCTCCATTGTGATATACCTTACAACTCATGTAAATTTCATAAAAATCCATCCATAACTTTTCCAGTAATGGCATTGAGAAAAAATGAGTCAGACAAACAAACAAACAAACGGATAGACGGATCTTCACCAAAAGTTAATCATCAGTTCCTCCTAATAATTGTTAATTTCGTCAAAATCCGTCCATAACTTTTTTAGTTATCTTGGTGACAGAGAGACAAACCCGATGAACACATAGCCTCCTTGGCGGAGGTAATAATCATGGTAGCGAACTCCATAAATAACTTCGAGTAATAGTATCAGTAAAAATCAACCGAACCATCTAGTTGCTGAAGCTGCAAGAATTTCTGTTGATTAAGGTTTTCTTCTAATATCTACGCACAATAACATATAAAAAGGAACACTCAAATGTACTGGAACGTTTCGAATCACTTTCATGTACAGGCGCTATTAAATATACCACAAAGCGCAGGAAATCAAAGTACTGGCGATATAGGAACACAGTGGCACCCAGGAAGCGGGGACTGTTAGAGGAGGACTTACGTGAAACTATTACAAACATCGGAAAGTGACGTCATCAATGACGTCACATCGACCAGCGGTACAGCTAAACAAACTATGGGAAATTTATTTGATGTCACCAAAATGTTGTCAATTGCAAAGTTGCAGCCCGGAAATACATAAATAAACGAAGAAACCATGCACTAATTGAACGATATGCATAATTACTAATGGAAAATTTAAGTGGAGACTTTCACACCATAAAAAGCAAGTTTTGGGCAGGAATAGCTACCTAGTCCAACTTTTTTGAAGTGAAGATTCATTTAAGCTTCATATTCAATTCATATTCTTTGCAAATAGCTTATTAACATGCCGCTATATTTTTTATTTCATCCATCCAACCTGCCGCTCCTGAATGACCAGCTACTTGAGCTCCACCAACACACACAACACAGTAAAATGGTCATCAGTCACAAGAAGTTTGAGCAATAACTGTTCTTGTGGTTTCTCTCGTGTTAAAAATAAAACACTTCTAATAATTTTGGTTAGAACTAAGAGCTTTACCAACGGAGTGAGGTACTATCCTGAAGCACTCAGACTGGTCGATGTAACGTCATGCAGTCACGGTTAACCTTAATTTAGTCCCGATACGTCTTCCCTGACACACTCTCTGCTTCCCGGTGGCGCCTATTCGACCGTTTTCGGTTTCTTCCACTTAAAGACAAGAAATTCTGAGTGATTTTTAGGTACACAAATCGAGTCGTGGAGATTCTCATTCATATGTGAGCCATTGATGCTCTAGGCCTTCGCCTAGATAAATCCCTCGCCCTCCAGCCACAACTCGGAGTTTCAAGAGAGCAGAAAAAAAACATGTAAAGTGGAGGTAGGCACAGTGGGGAGCCTGTGGACGTGAACCCTGTACTTGGTAACAGCAAGTGGGGAAAGAGAATGAAGAATACAGAATAGGACAACATAGATGACAGTAGAAGTGAGAATGGAGAAGGAAGCCAAGTGGGTACGGAAGAAAGGATGCTTTTACCGACATGCCAATGATGGGGCGCAACTCCCTCAAACAGCCGCACGAGGCAAGCGATCCCACAATTTTCAAACATTCGCCGGCGTTACGGAACAATTCTTTGCTTCTCGTTATCACAAGTGATGAACTTCAAGATTTACATAAATCTAACGAAAATTCTCCTTCTTGAAGGGTAAACATTGTGCTGTAAACTACACAGTCCGGAAGTCTCACTAAACAAGAAGGTCTCACTGACATTCTATTCAACTTAACGATTAACACAACATCGTGTTATGGTCCCATTAAATAGCACACGATTTTACAATCATTCTAAAATTTACCGAAAGAAAAGAGGCGAGCAGAATTCCGCCGCTCTACAATTAAGGATTCAGGAGCGTGACTAATTGAAAACTAAGACTACGGCGATGGAGACGACGAATAATTTTCATATTTCTTCACAATTTGCTACGCTGCAACATGACTAGCAGAAGCGTTAAAACTTACGAAAGGGGAGGACCGGGAACTACGAAACAAAACATAGCTACAACCTCTCCAAGTATCGAGCTAAACCTAAGACAAAATATCACGCTATCGTAAATACAAAATCCACACTTCACAATGTAGAGGAGGTACCACCTTATTATGAAGACAAATCCTTGTTACACCTTGCCGAGCACCGCACTATTATAGATATATAAAGTAGTATAGTTTTCTGAATTCAATGAACAATACAGAGTACTAAATATAAATACACTAGCACTGTATAAACAAAACTGATAGCGAATATACTACAAAATTCACTATAACCTTTCATACAAAAGGAATTACAGCATCTCAGCTCTTTCTTTCTCCCTGAGTTCGTAAGTTCTAATGAAAATGTTGTCAAGAAGACAACACCTTAATCTTTCAAGCATAAATACACTATACAGTTTCTTCAGTAAACTCCAAAAATGATTGAAATTAAAATGATAACACAGACAAGCCACCACGTAAGTATTGTAACTAATATGACTGTGTAGATGATATAGAGCTACTGAAAGTTACATATTTCACTGTTTTTCTAAAACCGCGTGTCTAACGTCATATAAGCTTTTAGGAAGCTGGAACTGTAAGTTTAGAAAATCTAGACACCGCATTTCGTCCTAGAGCGCAGTTCCTGCGACGACGGCCGCCAAATGCTTCGAAGAGGTTCACTGCAGCGTCCCTTTAAATCTCAACATNCCGCGTGTCCAACGTCATATAAGCTTTTAGGAAGCTGGAACTGTAAGTTTAGAAAATCTAGACACCGCATTTCGTCCTAGAGCGCAGTTCCTGCGACGACGGCCGCCAAATGCTTCGAAGAGGTTCACTGCAGCGTCCCTTTACATCTCGACATACCAAACTACAGTGAACTGCAGGCTTCGCACCATTTGGCAGACTTCACAATTGGCGGTCGCAGAGCTTACGTTACCTGATAGAAATGGCAGCCATGTCCGCTAACAGACACACGAGGACTCGATACATCTCGAGGGAAGTCCGAAATATCTAGTTCGTAGAGAGCGAGGTAGAGAGTGGGAACCAAGCAAATACAGAGTTGACTGTCGCAGCAGTATGAAGCTATTCCTTAGTGACTGTATGAGTCATGCGATGCAGGCTCGAGCAGACAGCGCTGGACGTCAATAAAGGAACTTAGGAGAAGAATTTGTGTGGGTTGCCCCAGTGCATCAGTTTAGGTTGATACTTGGATGTGGAAAATATTAACGTGAAAACTTAATATTGTCGAAATTAGACTTCATCTAAAATGAGCTTCCTAAAATAAAGCAGTGACTGAGTTGATCTGAAACTCGACACCGTCAAAAAAAAAACTCCGTGGAATTTATTGTTAAACAAGACCAGCACTCCATAGCGCACACCTCCAAAAAGCGACACAATGCTAACAACTATTTTAAAATAGACTCGAATCCAGGATTTCTGCCGGAGCATCACTAGAATTTATTCATCAGTTCCTCGTGACGTTGCTGGTTCTTGTAAATTTCTTGAAGCTCCGTCCGTAACCTTTTGGATTGAGAGGTTACCAGCGCCGACAAACTCCTACAAAAACATAACCTCCTTAGCGGAGGTAATAACACGTCGCACCGGTAATACATTATAGTAACTTCTACTCCTGCAGTGCATCATCACGAGCTCAGAATGGCTCAGTCTGAAGCAACAATGAGGTGCGTCAACACGCTGGTTGCTATACGCGCATTTTCTTCGAGTACTAACGGTAAAATCAATATTAATACTACATAGTAAACTACAGTACATAGAAAAAAAACGGTTTGGGTAACATGCCGCTCACTGACCGCATGATACATTAATTATGGTAGGCAACAGACCTGGGCACGTGAGGCCGAACTGCCACAGTAAAGTGGTGGGAGGTCAGCGGCCTCTCTTATTACGCTTATTGTAGGGCCGCAGGTGTGTGCCCACCTCTGGAAGGTACTCGAATTCTATATCTAAAGAAGTTCTCCAGCGTAATGGAAGCCTTACGGGAAGAAAAAGAGCGCATTGGGAGACATAAGAGAATTTCAATAACATTTTTTGCCAATAGGAGGGCCAAGAGCACAGTTGCAAGGACCCTCGCAAAATAGTTTTATCTTTTGTCGGCGAAAGTATGCAACGGTACCGCACCTATTAATAGGTGCGATACCGTGGCATTACATGTAATTACATTTAATTTCCAATTATATCCTTCAACAGAGAGTAGCTACATAATTAGGTTCTGCTGATACCAACAGAAGACTAAAGGCGGGCTCACACGACAGTCTTTTGGTCACCATGCATGTAGTGCTGCGCAACATAGTGCGTTGCTGTGTCCGTCTCAGCGACTGACAGTACACGACTTTCTCAGGTCTAATTCTCTCTGATGAGATCTCCGCATCCTGACTATCTTGTGACATTTGCAAGGCCAGCTCACGCGACGCTAACACCTTACAAATTATCTGAGAAGCAAATCAGTTTCGTTTACTGTACCACAATAGAATATGCGGACTCTGAGCAGTGCCTCCGTGCCTCCGTGTAGAGACCAGAAGGCTGTCGTGCGAACCATCCGTTAGGTAGGCTATATTAAGCGGTAAGTACTCGAGCGACTCTGTTTGCAACTACAGCGAGTAAAATCTGTTGGAATGTGCGTCTACTGCAACCACAGGAAATTACCTGCGCGTACATTTAAGGTGAGGATCTGTCTGAAAACAAACTTTGGGAGTCTTGATAAGCGCGAATTTTAATTGCATATTAAACCATTTTGCTACGATTTCCTACATAACTGCAAGGCAAGCAGCAGTAAAAGGACAAAACGGTAAAGCATCATCTGCTTACTTGGGACTGAGCTGAAGCTTGATGCTCGCGTCAGCAGCAAGAGAACTAAGTCAATCTTCGCTTCCAGACAACACTGCAGGGAGAACGTCGTGCATATACGGTGAGTGTGTAGGTCAGAGCTCGCGTTGCAACGACAGTATCAGCTTTTGTCTGTCGTGTGCAGCCGCCTAACAAACACTGGCACTTGGCAAAAGCTACTTTTGAAGCAGCGCAGAAATACTTAGATTTATAAAATTAGTGTGCAACTGTAAGTACAGGTCGCTCTTATGTAACTGGAAATGTAAGCCTTAATGGCCACAGTATGTTATTAATCACTTAGTTTGTTACAGCACAGACAAAATATAAGCCGCCTCCCTAATCGCGACGAAGGTCAATGCATGAAGGATGTAAAGAAATATGGGGAAGCCATTCGCATGAGCAATGCGTGAAGGAGCTAAGCGTGTTTTGTACGACAGGCTAATGAAGGATTTCTTTCAGCTCATCGTGAGAATGTTTTGTGCAGCTCCAGTGCCACTAGTGCGCGAGCTCCGGAACTGATACGGGCACGTTAGCCAGCGCGTCAGTTGCTTCTGCAGGCGTCCCGTGTCACGTCCTGCATGTCTCTTCACACTTTGATTGCGTCAGAGCTCAGAGAGTTTGTGCGTCTCAGAAGACACAGCAACCCATTCAGACTCGAAGCTGCGGAAACTCGTTCTTTTGGCTACAGTATAAACCCGCCGTACAGAACAAAGACCCGCTAGTAGAGTATAAAACCCTTGGCAATTCGTTCGACAGCTCCCTGCGTGCAGCCCGACACTTTTTTTGTCGTTGCCACCATCACTGGCCGCTTTCTTCTGTTTTTCAGCTTATGAAGAAGCTGATGTTCATATTAATTTCAGAGAAGTAATCTGACACACTACTACGGATGATGGTATTAGCAATTGGTCTGCTCTCCTATTGAAGAGCGCATTTGCCAGGCGACAGAAGAGTTTGCTTTGGCATTCGGAGGACTTGTCCTATATTCATATACAACCATATGCAAAATCTTTTTTATAAGCAGCATAGGTCCTCCAGATATGATTGGAAAAATTCGGAGTTTGTATTGGAAAATATAGCATTTGTAACCCGTAGATATTGCATAGCAACAACAAAATGAACCCAGCCACACTCATCACTTGCCGTTGCTGAGCAGACTCAGCCTTGTGCTGAAACGCCTTCACCCTGCGATTTTTCTGTTATAATTACGACCAACGCTGTAAACACGTTGGCATTTCACAGCCCGCGGCCCATTAAGTCCTGAAAGACGGACACACGGACTCGGTGAAAACTATACTTCCTCGCGGATACTCAGGAGACTGTAGTAAATTATTATACTTCCCTTGATAAGGCTGCGCTCAATCGGCCTACGCAGGCTGCTCGTATCGGCTCGTATCGAAAAGGCTTCGCCAAAAAGTGCGGCGTGGTTTTTAAATTCAGCAGACCGATACGTTTTGTAAAGAGCACGTAATAAATTTGTTTATCGTGGAAATTAAATGTACGTAACTAATATGGGAAAAATTATTGTAAAGTAAGAGGGGGCAATCACGATATTTTTACAATTTTACTGCGATTTCTCCCCACTCTTTCTGGTAACTACGNCGATACGTTTTGTGAAGAGCACGTAATAAATTTGTTTATCGTGGAAATTAAATGTACGTAACTAATATGGGAAAAATTATTGTAAAGTAAGAGGGGGCAATCACGATATTTTTACAATTTTACTGCGATTTCTCCACACTCTTTCTGGTAACTACGGTAAGAAAATCTTCAAGCTTCAATGTCATGCAGATGATTGTTGTACGAACTAAACAGGCTAAATCTAAGATGATTGTTTCTCTCTAATAGATTCGTTACTCCCTATAGGCTTTAATTCACAAGCACCCACTTCATTATTTTTTACAAGTTTATCGAGAGAAAAGACAGAAGCAGCACCATTCTCTCTCGTCATATGAGCATATGTTTAATAGAGACATTCAGACAGCTATGTACATCAACATGAAAATTAGTACAAGCGCCGGACGCCGCCGGCCCGACTCCTCCTCCTCACCATCATGTATAAAAACATTAATGAAGTTTTGTGCCAGGACATGCGAATTCTTGAACACATTTCCTAAAGCGAGACGTGGCGTTAACCGCCGCGCGCCTGCGTCTTGCGTTTACCGTAAAATTTACACAGAGTGGAACCTCGCCACCGAGCTCAGTCCGTGCTGCAGCTCATTCGTCCAGCAGAACAGTTCTTCACGTCACGGATGGCAAACAAAGGAACTGACGTTGTCTCCTCGTGACTCGTTACGCGAGCCGTCGCTCGTTAAACGAGACAAACTGTTACAATATTTTGCACCTCAGCAGGGTCACTCGTTAAGTGAGGATCCACTAAAGTTCCATTACCTCCCCATCATGTACAAAAATACAACACCACGCTGTCCACGCACGCATTATAAACTTGACATAATAGTTCTAATGAGAAGATAACTGAACCTTACGCCGCCAAGTGCCTTCCTAACACGTCCTTTTAGACAACACTATCGCTACGACAAACACAGTTTTTCTTGAGGATTTTCGGATAATCTCCTTTATTTTTTCAACGAATTTTCTAAACAATGATCGCGACTTATTGGAAGACAAAATGTTACCAAATTAACCACAAACCAAATTATTATATATGNAAACTATCGCTACGACACACACAGTTTTTCTTGAGGATTTTCGGATAATCTCCTTTATTTTTTCAACGAATTTTCTAAACAATGATCGCGACTTATTGGAAGACAAAATGTTACCAAATTAACCACAAACCAAATTATTATACATGAACAAGTGTTATAGTCCCAGGGGCACTCAAACCCTTTGCTATAGTGCAATGTTGATTTCAATTTCTAAAAACCTTTTCACGTAAGGAAGAAGCCTCTTCAGTAGGGTCAAGACCTGTACAAAACCATGGTTTGTTGTAGATTAGTAATACCTCATTTGAATCTTTAGTTCAAAATGTTGAAATTTCCGTTAGAAGTACCTAGATTTAATATCAGATGCTATAAATTGACTTAAAATTTCTCAATGGTCGTATTTGAATTAACTTTCAGCTGTTTTTCAATTAATTTAGTAATTGCGTTTATTTAAACTTTGGTGAATATTAATGAAATTTAATTTCGAATAAGTTAAACTTAAGCTGTACAGATTTGGAGGTGAAAAGGCGTACATGAAAAAAAAAATTCTACATACTTATCATCTCACTGGCCTTGTTACGAAAGACTCTAAATAAGCGAAACTTTCACTTCGTGTTACTTGTAAAGATCGCCACACACAAAAATTTAACTCTTCCTTTCCAGTGTACGTGAGCCAGCACGAACTTTATCATGTCTAACAGTACAATACAGCTACATCAAAATAACAAGCGTCTTGTCCATGGCCATCGAAAGTCGTTACTTCAACATCATCATATTGGCAATGGCCACCCGTACGTCGATCGCCACTCACTTGATTTGTTATCAGGTAATTCACGCAACGAGTCGCACTGACCACGTTCTTTCAAAAGGGTATATTACATAGCTATTAATATAGCGGCGCCTTGACTTACAAATTTCTCAACTTGCGAACTATCTCTAGGTTGATTTATTTTTATGCTATGCATTGCGAGTCAGCATTAGAGATACGGGCAGCGAACGAACTTCAGAAAGGGCCGCCGCTGGTTGTAATAGGATAGTTGACATTCGAGCAAACTGATCTAGGAATCCGGGCACGGACCGAATTAAATTCGCAAGTCAAGGTAGCGCTGTACGGTATTATTTCTGTCATAAAATAAGACATTTGAGTCCCGTAGCGAATTATTCGTTCTCTATAACCAGGAGTATTATTTCATTAAGTTTCAGCTCTCAAGTCACAAGCTGATTTATTTACTTGTGCTTTAAAAAAAAAAATTCTGTAAAGTTGCACGTCTGTAGTGCAGCGTGGTGCAAAGCAGCACATTGTAATTCCGCTCTATGGTTACTCCCTATTTGTTAGCCATAAGTTAGCCGCAGTACATATTAATGCCAAATGAAAGGTATGAATTCGGAATGGAATGGTCTCCATTTTCAGTAATTCAAGCTAGTGATACACTAGATACTGAAGCCTGTCTTTAATAATAGTAGACTATATATTGTAGTCTTTTGTTTTTAGTAATAGATTAGATAGTGCAGCCGTCCCTTATTAGCAGTAGACTAGAACTGTAGACTTCCATTATTAATGCGGTATTAGACTAAATACAGTACCGTTTCATTAATAGTAGTAGACTAGAAACTGACACCTTCCTCGCTTTGTAGCAAACTACAAACTGTTATCTTCTCTTCCTACGACACAGTGAAGTGATATTTCTAAGAGTCTACAAATGTAGAAGTCGATATATGGCCGCAATTCCACTCATGCACTGTACGGTGGCACAGAAAGCAGCCCCGCGGGCACAGCCCTTCTCTTCAAGAGACCTCATCAACGTTACAGTAAGTTACTCAACAGTAGCTCACATTGAATTCTTTAGTCCGAGTCCAAATGTAAGATACTGTTTCGTAGTCCAGTAAGGCTTTCTTTTCTACAATAATCACTGAAGCCCGTGACAAAGCAAATGCACTTACCTACTTACTTAAAGTATTTAAGTCCCGTAACTAAGAAAAACTTTTCTATAAAAAGCTCGGAGTCAAGAACCGCGATGTGGGCAGCTCTGCCTATGAGGGAGTTGGCGGTAGATGGCAGCGCGTGGTGGATGTCGAACCTGACGAGCGTCACACTCGACGAGCTGATGATTGGCTGCAGGAGATTGGACACCATTTCTCTGTACGCCGCTCCTGCGCAGGGGTGCCGGTCGCGTTACAGCACAAAAAATTTAATGATGGGTAATGTAAATGCAGTGAGGTCATCGGCTTTGTAGGTACAACTAGAGCACTCTGAGAGCGCATCTGTTCTTCCTAACAAACTTAGCAATCCCCGTAAATTTCGTTAAAATCCGTCCTCAACTTTTTGAGTTATCTTGATGACAGACGGACAGACAAACTCGATGAAAAATCACCTCCTTGGCGAAGGTAATCAATGATAGATATGATAGGCACTGTAAATGATAGGTAGGCCTGCTAACTACAGTATATGATAGGTCTGCTAAGTACAGTAATTGATAGGTCTGATTAGTGCAGTAAATGATAG
>LQNS02000137.1:22262423-22280191 GCA_001587735.2 Parhyale hawaiensis | reverse complement strand
AATCCGGAGCTGTGAGCGGCAGGACCATGGGAGGTTGGTGGAGGCACCCACATGTCCACCGTGACTGTCATCCACCATAACCTGGCGAACCTGGGGGTTGTGTTAGCCTTACTCGGTATAGCAGCTCTACCGAGTGGACCGTTCTTCTGCCTCTGCTTTCTTCTGAGTGAGGATTTCTTTCACTTATTTTGTACATTTATGGATATTTCTTTATTTTTCTGTAGTTTTTTGTATGCTACTGTTTCTATCCTCATTTCCCTTCTACTTTGTGGTGATGTGGAGAGCAACCCGGGACCGGGTCGGGCTCGGGGGTGTCGTCTTCTCTATTGTAATATTAGAAGACTGTATGCGAACCTCGCGGAGCTTGACTTTGTGTCCCATGGGGTGGATGTCGTGTGCTGTTCTGAGACGCTAGTATCGGGTAGGAGGCACGACGCGGAGCTTGCCTTGGCAGGTTTCCAGTCCCCTTTCGCAGGCTGGTGGAATCGGGGCCTGGATTTCGGGGCATGGCCGTCTATGTCCGGAGTAGTTTCTGTGCTTACCGGCAGTCAGTGCACGAGTGCACTTGTCATGAGTTCATAGTTGTGAGGGTGTGTGGCCGTCTGAATAATTTTTATTTATTCTCCTAGTATCGGAACCCTACAACTGATGATTCTCTGTATGACTGCTTGCTGACGGCGATGGCCTCGGTCCAGAATACGGATCCTAAGTCAGCGTTTGTTTTTGTGGGGGATGATAATGCACATCACAGGGATTGGCTGGGATCTGTGTCACCGACTGATCGCCATGGCGATGCTGCGTTAGACTTTTGCTCTTTATCTAGCCGTGTGCAGCTAGTTTGTGGGTCCACGCATATTGCCGGCAATTGTCTCGACCTCGTTATGACTGATGTCCCGGAATTGAAAACTGTGTTAGTTGGCTCCCCCTTTGGCACTTCAGAGCTCAATGACTTGACTGTGTCTATTTTGGAGAGGTTTGTCCCGAAGAGGAATATTCTTGTGAGGTCTTGGGACAAACCGTGGTTTGATGACCAGTATCGGTTAGCTTTTGAAGCTAAGCAAGCGGTTTATCAGGCTTGGCGGCGTTCACGTGACCGCACGTAGTGACAGACATATGTGGATCGTAGGGCCGAAGCTAAGCATGTGTAGAAGAGGGCACAGCATCATCAGAGGCAGCGTTCCAGGGGGTCTCTACTGAGTATTGACCATCCACATCGTTGGTGAAGTGAGCTTAAGGGTTCAGTTTTCGGTGCCGAACCTTCGTTGCTGCCCCTTCTTGGTGCCGGTAGAGGTATCATTGCTGATCACTTGGCTAGGACGGAACTCTTGTCGGCTCACTTTGATTTGAAGCAAAGCAGAGATGTGTTGACATTGCCTCATGGGTGTCACCCTGAACCAGGTTTAACCTCTTTGGCGTTCAGATCTCGTACTATCAAGGTGCTGCTTGAGGGTCTTGATCCTTATGGAGGTGTGGATCCGGTGGACATGTTTCCTCTGTTTTATAGGGAGCTTGCTGACGTTCTCGCCCCTAACCTTGGAGTGATCTTCCGGCATTTGATACGGCTAGGGGGTTTCCTCATTGTTGGCGTACTGGGAATATTACTCCCATTCCCAAGGGTCTAGTGTCGCCTCATGTCGCCAAGCACCGACCTATTGCGCTGACGCCCATTTTGCCGAAGGTGTTCGAGAAATTGGTCGCTTCTAAGCTTGGACGTTATGCTGATGTGCTGCAAAGCAGTAAATAAGTCTACTAAAGCCGATCTGTAGATCTTTTACATGTTTCTAATCAAAATCTAAAACGTAGCCAAGCAGCGACGCTGCGTGCACGCGTGGTGTACATTTAGACCAATACTAATCTCTTTGTTTATTTTTAGTTAAGCGGCTTGGCGCCGTCACTGCTCGCGTCGAGCTTAAAAAGAACTCCTTTTGACAAGAAAAAACTCTTAAAACCAAAAGATATCTACATATATAGCTATAAAAAGTTAACAAACTAAAATCCTAAGTGGTGCCAGTGTTGCTAGTTGTGAATCGATGGCTAACAGTGATGTGTTGATTGTGTTGCAGTTCCAGTGAAGAGCTGCCATGGTGTATCTCGCGTTTGTTCTCATATGCCTTGTTATTGAACCTTGCTATAGGCCTACCTACATTATTTTTAAACTGGCTAGGTATCTATTCTAGTGAGTTGCTATTGCAATTTATCTGCACCATTATTTTACTATTAATTCAGGTCTGAATCGTGGTGACTATGCCGATTATATCTACATAGTGTCTGTTCGTGCCTTACATGCTATTAGTTATATAATGTATTGATTGACTGCTAACTCTTGTGTTCCTTACAATCTGATCTGCTGTTTAATACAAGGCCTAACTATCTTATATAGGTCATCTACCTTATGTGTCTATAACAATTCTTGCATGCAGTAAAATAATAACCCCACAATTGCAAGTCGCCTGAAATGCATTGTCATTAATCGTGACTTTTTCCACTTATGTGTCGCCACATTTAGTGCCAAAAATAGCTTAATGTTGTTAAATCCGTCAGTATATATAAATCTCTATCGTACTCTGCATTCCGGCAATTTCAACATGTTTGCCACCCTGTGGCTCGCCCCTATGCGGTATTTTCTCTAAGTATCGGTAAAGTCTCATTTCTCATCAAATTATGGGTATTATTATGTTCATAAATTTCTGCCTAATTATAATATTCTCCAAAATCCCTATGTGTACGGAGAACCAGCAGCGTACTCGCTGCAAATGTCACAACTGCTCGGCAGATTATATCTGTCGTTAGGCATATCATATGTGCCTCCAGTATTACTTATTAATAAGTGTGTGCTAATTTCTACTATATATAGTCTAAGAGTTGTAAAACTGCGACAGAACACTTATTGTAGTTTTTGTTCGCAGAATTCACGTACGTCAGCATGCAGTGACCTGACAAGTCGCTGTGTTGCTGTGGCAAGTCTGTCCGTTTCAAGTAAATGAAAAATCTACAAGACTTTCTGTGAATCCCATTTAGGGAGGGCGAAAACCGCAGCACAGCTGAGGCTACGGGTTTGTAGCCTGCTGGTAAGTTTGCATTCAGAACTGGTTTGGGCTGTTATAACGCACTGTTATCGCTTATCGGTGTTACACCATTTGCAGTTTGCGTTGGATTGTGGGTCTGAGGTACGCCTGGTACAGTCGGACTTCAGCGTGGCGTTTGACAGGGTCAACCACAGGGGTCTATTGTACAAGTTGGAGTCGTTTGGTATGGGTGGTAGGGTTCTTTCAATCATTCGTGATTTTGTTTCTGAGCGAACGCAGAGTGTGTGTGTTGACGGCGTTGTGAGTGCCTCGGTCGCAGTGCGGTCTGGCATCCCTCAGGATAGCGTACTTGGCCCGCCGCTGTTCGTTCTATATACTAGGGACATGCTCTCTTCGCTAGAGAACACGATGATCCACTATACCGACGATTCCACCTTGATGGCAGTGATACCTGCACCCAGCATGCGTAATGATGTCGCTGAGTCTCTGAATAGGGATCTGTCGCACATTAGTGCTTGGTGCTCGGCCTGGAGTATGAAGCTGAATGCCAGTAAGACCAAGTCTATGATTGTCAGTCGGTCTCGGTCACCTTTACAGCAGCATTCCCGTCTGAAGATAGATGACACTATGCTTCAGGAGTCTAGCTCCTTGGAGATTCTCGGTGTTGTCTTAGATAAGAAGCTTACCTCTGAGCCGCATATTAGGCGACTGGTGTCACGTGCTTCCAGTAAGATTGGCTCCTGCGTAAGGTGAATTCTGTGTTTGGCGACAGGGAGGTTAACCGCAGATACTTTTATGCTTTCTTGTTGCCTGTGTAGGAGTATTACTCACCGGTCTGGGCTTCAGTTGCTGACAGTCACTTGCGTCTGCTGGACTGACTTGTTAGTTCAGACAGCAGGCTGTGTGCCGAAAATGATCTGGTTGCTGGTTTACAACAATGAAAGACATTGGTTGTACTCATCTGTCCCAGCCCTCAAGGTCTCAAGGAGGATTTCACGTGCTGCGGTTGACGCACACTCTTTCACTTAATAGACTGTTAGATGCAGAACTCGTCAGTTCAGTCGGTGCTTTGTGCCCTGGTCTGTTGGGGTTTGGAATTCATTGCCGGCATAAGCTTTCGGTCGTCTTGGCTTGCAGGCGTTTAAGTTAGTAGTTTACGGTTTTTTGTTGGGTTTTCTTTAGCAGCGTTTCGGGCTTCCCGGTGTTGCAAACTGCTTCATTTGGGTTGTACTACCTGTCCGTGGCGACCCGGGCGTGAAGTTTTAATAATAATAATAATATAACTTTTAGTATTGACTGTGCTGTATGCTTTTTATCTAAATAAACTCATCGTTTCGGTAAAGAGTGGTCTACAGAATGGTGGTATCTGGCAATTGTAAAGGAGGCGCTGGGATGTGTGACAGAGAAAACAGGTAAGGGCATCCATTCAGTACATTATACGTATGCACGAACGCACTCACATAGGTGCTCCAACTAGCTGTCGACTCGAACGCGGCCCGGCGTGGTCGGGCGGAACAAGTTCAGGGCAATGTAAGGAAGTGATATGGTTTTCGGTCGTTCGAGGCTTGAATATGCACACTCGTACATTAGATGCGACCATTCGGACTGAAACGATTGGTCAATGCTGTTGTTAGCGTATGAAGTAAGTTTCTGCTGCCGGATAATAAACTTATAAGAATGAGCTATAAGGTTAATTGTGTTAGCTCGTGTCTTTCTAGCGGGAACCCCGCTGAAGAGAGGTGCAGGTAGCTACCGTAAGGGGTACTACAACAGTTATTTACTACAAATAGTTATGTCAGCTCTAAGCGAATATCCTGGGGGCCAATTTTAGAGAATCAGCAACCGCCGTGACTGGCGTCAATTTCAACCAATGGGCGACCACCAAGTCACTATACTGAATTATTACTGATGTAAACAAATGAGGTCGCGAGAGACGGCTCGATGTACTACAGTATAGCTAGGGGAAAGATTTTACCGCAAATTGTTAATTATTTATTGCCTCCAATTGGAACTACTAATACATTTAAGTACATAAGTAAAGGAAAATAAAACACCACATATACTTGATGTATTGTATTGCATTTTGATTTCCAGCGCCATAATAAGAACTGAGGAAATCATCCGAAAATGTTTATCTAAATTAAAGCGAATGCATTGCGTAAATTAGAATGATTCGCATAGGTTTAAAAAAAAAAATCTAGACGATTTTCATATACTAAGAATACTTTGCATTACGAGTTATAAAGTAGAATATTACAGATACATAAAAAGCACAATAAACTGTAATTGAACAATTTTACAAACGTTTAAATGATAAAGAATCGCGACGCAGACTTTGCCTCTCGCACATGCGATGCTTCTGTGGAATTACCCAAGAAAAGGCCAAGATGCCTCGGTTTTTGCATTACCCAAGATGCCTTGTGGCAAAAGGAGTGACGCTATTGGCTGATACACTTTTGTGTTACGTCACAATTCTGCAAGAGCAGGCTCTACCGTTTGACATAATTACTGTAGTAAGTGAACTGTGGTAGTTATTACCAAAGGTCTCTCGCATTCTAGCGCGAGACAGCGAACTGTGCAGAGCTCCAAGCGTAGCCAGGACGAAACAAGTTCAGGGGAACTGATGGATTATTTTAGTTAGAAGTTTGTATGTGTATTTTTATTTTTATACTTCCTCGGCTGTCTAAAAAAGGCTGTTTAGGAACTTGGCGCAGTGACAAGAACCCAAAAACTCTAAGACAGGTTGTACGCTGCACACCCGACTCAAAGCCCCGCTTCGGTCCTCAGGACTTCGAGTCAAGTGTGGTCCCGGCTGCGCTCTCGTCGTTCGCGACTATTTGTGTGCGTGCTTGAGTACGCGGGTCGTGTGCGTGCGGGCTGCGTTCAAGTTGATGCGCTGCGCTACTCCCTGTATCGTTGATTAGGTTAGGAAAGGTTAGATGCGTCCCGGCAGCACTTGCTACAAACTCGCCATTGTGTGTGCGTTCATCACTGTGCGTGCGTTAAGGTAAGCTTTCTTGTAACCTAACCTTACCTAACCTAATGTTACCTAACCTAACCAAGCGTTACCTAACCTAATCGGCGATACAGCGAGCAGGTGCAGCAGACGAACTTGAACGCCGCCCGCACGTACACCGACGCCCGTACACAAACGTACACAGCCAATGGCGAGTTTGTAGCCAGAGCGTCCAGGGTAAACCTTGCAGATAGAAGTTCCAATTTTACCGAAGCTTCCCTGCAGTTTCAAGAGCGGTGTTATGGGACTTGGCGCACTGACAAGTTTTGGAACCTTTGACTCTCAGACAGGTAGTAGGAGAGGACACCTAACGGTCAAGTCAGGTGTCCTACATTAAGTTAGAAGTTATCTGAATATTTTATGGCACTTTAATTAAATTCTTATAAAATCTTTTAGCTAACTTGGTAAGGAGCATATACTGTATGTTTTACGAGCGCTAAGGCTCGCCGGGAGCAAGGTGTCGACGCATGCGAAGTCGGAGGAGGTAGGCACCAGTTACCTGCCCCGCCGACGCCACAAGTGTTCATGGAGAGGTACGCTAGCTCAATCCCCGAGGTAACCGCCAGCCGACTGACTGACGGAGTGGCTGACTGGCTGCCGCGCCTCCTGGCAGAGGGCTGCGCCAGTTCGGCTGGCCACCGCTAAAACTGGCGGAGCGCGGGATCGGTTGACGTACCGTGTGGCGGCCTGATGGATCTGGAATAAATCTTTACAAGAAGAAACATAATGATTAATCCCCTTCTCCCTTTTGAAACGGTTAAAGAGTAATGATACTGAATAAAATTGTTGCGATTTGAATAAGAATGCCACTTGTGTAGATCAGATGGTAAAAGGCACTGGGAGCCCCTGGGCCTAAGTCCTGACGGTGTCAAGTAAGCTGGAGGTGAGAAAATGGAGACTGAAAGAAAATTTATTTGGATGTCGTACTTATCATGTAAACGGGCCAGGTGGACAGAGAAATTTACAGTAAAGGCCTAAGGTTAGCTACTTGATTCTTATGATACAGATCGATGGGAAATTATATATGAGATTTTTCACTTGAAACCCGGGTGATGAACATATGGTAATAAATATCTACCTATTTGTATTTTATCATTCAGAAAGCTCTTATATAAACACCAGATGGCCGTAACATACCTGGGAGACGGAGGCTTGGGAGGCGGGGGGATATCACTCGACGCGCTGATATCATCCAAGACGTCGACGGAGTTCATTTTTGTGCAGAGTTTGTCGGCAGATTTTCTGGACTCGTCAACACGAACACTCTTAGACTTGCCCGTCTCTGCTAACTTGACAGCTTTCCTCACATGCCGCCCATCCAGGGTACTCTGTTCGCTTTGTAAAGCTCGCTGTGCTTCCTTGAGTAGCTCTCGCTGAGCTTCTCTATGGGCCCAAACACTAGCGCCTTGCTGCTCCAGAAAAAGCTCTAATAAAGTACACTTGGAATCCGCCAGTAGTGTTGTTATTGGCTCTGGCTTGATAGGAATAGGCTCCATTCGCCTGCCACTGCTTCTGCTGCCACGTCTTTGGCCAGAATCAGCAGACTTGTCAGCTTTCTCTACAACGGGAGGCGGTGCTGACTGCGTTCTATTCCTTTCACTACCATTGCCCTGAAAGTGAGCCTTAACTTTAGTGGGGGTTGGCTCTGACAGCCGGTCTAAAGGTGGACCATGTTTTCTTTCTTTGCTTCTCCTCTCATGCCGATTTTGCGTCATGGTTGACAAAGGCAGAGTTTTGCGGCGCATCGAAGGTAAAGAATGGAATTTTTCGTATCTCTTATCACCTGATTTAGTAGTAGCAGCTTCTCTATTTTCGGCATTTTCACTGACACTTACGCAAACTAGCACTTCATCATTCTCCAGGTCCATACTAGGACCAGGAGTTATAGTACACGAAGTACCCACACTTCCAGTTTTAGAATCAGACTGCGCTCTACTGGCTTCAGTTTTAGGACTTTCACTTCTTGGTCTATCTTTCATGAATGGAATTGGCTTTCTGGAATGTCTATCCTCTCTTGGCAACCTTCCTGTTGTAGCAAAACCTCCCCCCTTTAACGACTCCCGAAGGCCAGGCATAGGATCTTGAAATTCTTTGGGGGGAGGTGGTATGGGAACATCTTCGTAGATACTATGATTGTGGCGATTGCTGTTTACCTTATGCAGTGATTGAGATTTTTTAACTTCTTTTTTACTAGGACTCTTTTTGCAATTAACTTGAAGTTGGTCATTAGAAGCAGACCTATGAGTGCACTCTTTCGGTGATGATTTATATACAACTTCTTTAGAAGGCGTTTTATGACCATGAACTTTAGAGTCTGATTTACTAACCCTGTGGTTGCTAGCTGGACTTTGAGCTATTGGTCTGCTTTTGTGTTTTCCTAAAGTGGAAGATTTGGTAGGAGGAGGGTCGCTCAGAGTCGTAAATACTGTAACAGGAGTTCCGCCATCACTCTTATAATGCGATGCGGAGGAAGGAAATCTATCTGGAATATGGAAGCTTTTGGCACCCACAGCCGGACTACATTGGCCCGGGCTCGTCGAAATGGATGTGTGGCGGCTGGAATTAGAAACCCAGCCACTTTGTTCCGAAGTTATATCACTGTTGGATGAAGACTCTTGAAGGGATATCTGCGACTTGGAGCTATCGACATTGCGCTTCACAGGAGAAGCCAGTTTTTTTGCAGCTTTATTTATAGCATCAATTTGTTTCTGTAAATGACCAACTTCAATGAGGGTTGGATCAGAGGCAGAGACCAAGCCGACCTCAACATTCGACAAAATTGGTCTCTTTCTGTCGCCAGGCCTATTTCTCGAGGGTGGTGGAGGAGGTAAGGCTTTGGGTTTAGAATCCGAAGAAGACTCAGAATCTGATGCTAGCAAGTCCGGCATGGACTCGGCTATGCCTGGCGGAGTGGTTGTCTGCATCTCCCACAGAAAAGAGGGCATGGAGAGAGTGCTTTGAGAGTGGCGCATTACTTGGTCAACGCCGCCAGTGCTGTTGCTTCCGGGAGTGTTCGCCCCCAGATTGTATGGCATACTTAGAGAGGGTTCTAGCTTACGATATTTGAGCAAAACAACGTTTTCAGAAGTGCTATTATATTTGCTTTTCTTACCCTTACTGCAAGTCTTCTCGTTAGAAGGCCTTAGTTGTTGAGCCCGCTGAATTAATTTAACTTTAAATTTAGCACGTTTATAGGAAGAGCCTTGAGATTCTGGTAGCCGTAACTCAAGTCGTAAGTTATTCTTTAACCTTTCCTTAAGACTGTTGCGAGCAGTAGGAAGTTTATGTAGCTTAGGAGGTACGGGTGGCTTAAAATCCTTTGGCATCTTATCAGTCCTTGGCGGTAAAGGTGGTTTAATATCATCTGATGATTCTACAGCGTTCTTCGATAACCTAGAATTTTTACCACTGCTGGAATTATATGGAGAAATTTTAGGAACCAGCAACCGTTCCTCACTCTCGGAGGCGCTCATGACGGGCTTGTCATCGCTGCTGCCGAGACTGTGGCCCGAGGACACTCGGGAGTCGCTGCTACGGGACCGGCCCTTCACTCGGGACTTGCAGCGATCGTCCTGAAACTCCCAACCTGGCTTGTTGTAGCCTTTGACCCCAGCGCTGGTGCTCTGCAGCGTATTGCAAGCCACCACATGAGACTTGTTGGCACTTAAATCAAATCTGGTGACCCTCGGTTCTAACGTAGCGCTACTTTTGGCCTCATAGTCGGTGGTGGAGGGGGGCTTGGAATCGAGCAGGGCGCTCACCAAAGATGGGTTACCGTTGGCAGGCAGAGACACCGAGTCGTGGTTCACCGACCGCTGCTTAAGAAGTAACGTAGACGATCTGCTCGGTTCCAAGTTCTTAATGCCATTGCGGTTCAAATTTGGTGGTTCTGGCTTTGTAACGTCAGGCGGATTCAAAATTTCTACTTTATCACAGTTTGAATCCAGCTGATCCATAGCTAGCTGAACGTCAGAAGTACTCAGGTAGTTTTCTGGAAACGATAAAACAGCTGGTTAGGGGTAAGATCAAGCACTACACTAATTGCCATTATAATTGTTGCTCTACAACTTTTCGGCGCAACCCATTTTTTGGCTTTAGTGGTCCTGACATGCGTAACATTAGAATGAAGGGAGTCAAACAGAATGTAAAAGAGCCACGTTAGGAGTACGTTAGGGGCTGAAGTATACTTGCATTATTTGCTCAAATGTACCTCATATGTGGGCGCCAGAAGGCGGCACATCACAGCACTCTTCGGCTTGTAAAGCTGTCCAGTATTCTAAAGGACGTATCAGTGGCAGCCATTAGACAGGATCTCAAAGCGCGAACTTATTTCCTTATTCCAGTGATTAAAGTCAATAAGCGTCAGCGCATAGAGCTTCAGCTCCGCTTCTCTACTCTCAACTAAATTTATTAAAGCCAGCTAACCTAACACAGTAAGGTGCATTTACGCTCATCTGCTACGCAATGCTCTGCTCGGACATCAGTTGAACTTTAGCAAAACTAAAACTAGGAACAAAGCCCAATTCACACACACACATTAGCGACGTATCCGCTCAGGGCTCGTGTATCGAGTGATGTATGGTGGAGCCTAACCATGCGGTCAAACGCCCGGCACTCGCGGTTGTTGACGAGAGCGCCCGACGTCTTTCCTTGAAAGACACACACAATATGGGGGCAGAGCTGGCACTGAGAGGCAATTTAAGTGGTACTCCGACGGACGTGGGTGAAGGCGTCAGTTAGCTACATGCAAAATAACTGCAGCAGCTGACTGTAGTGAAGTCAGAGCTGCGCTGGGTAGACGACACTGTGCTGTGTGTCCGCAGTCGGCGTTTAGGGGTAATGTCTGTTAGGGAATGAGGGCTTTATGCATGACCGAGCGTTGTCATCTGTAGTTGTGCTATGCTGAGGGCTGAATATTTCTCCGAACTCTCAAGTTCATTTACATTAAATTATATTTGTGCGTTAGCGCAAACCCTCCAAGACCCAACACGTGATTTCGAGAGAGGAAAGACAATGGACGTGGTGTACGTCGAAAAGACGATAGAATTCCTATACGCGATTACAACACGTGAGGACATCAATTCAATAAAGAAAGGTTAGAACAGAAGTCCCAAATGCCTAACTTTGACTAACTTCCCTGGAGGGAGGTAGGGGAGGGAAGTGCGACTCCCCGTAACTTTAGATGGACGAACTAATCTATCATATGGCCAAATCGAGGACATTTTTGGCAGACAGTGTAGGACTAGGCGGACACAGAGCAGATACGTCCCTAGTGTGCGAGGCAATGGATCTAAAGTGTTTCTTTACAAAATAGACTTCACATCCAGAGGCAGCTCGTCACCTGACTTTCTGTTGACTATGGACCGGCGCCTGGCGAACTCGGCCACGTGTTGGTACTGATCTTCAAACACCACCGGCAGCGAGTTGACATCGCCGTCCATCTGCCCAGTAGTGGGTTATATTAGACGATAGTAGCTTCAAGTCCCCCAAGCTATGGTGACATCTGAAGCACAGCGGATGGGGTAACAAATTGAGAAAGTATAGGAAAGACACCAAGAAGAGGACAAGCAACAGCATGGTAAAGAAAATGCTTAGGCACAGAAAATTTAAACCGATTATCGTAATCCATAGATTCCCCTTTTGCCCTGCAACGCCGCAGGGCACAGGGCGGGCGAAAGTATCTCTCCCTGCTTTCCTGGGTTGCAGAGTCGGAAAGCCACTTGCCCCAGGAGTCGGAATTTAGAGCCTGACTCCGACTCCGAAATACCGTATTCTAAAATATCTCAAATCTTTTCAAATTTGTCAAGCATTTTGGTCATAACAGTAAAAGATTTAGCAAATATGGAGAAATATTGTTTCTGGCTCCATTCATGTGTTCGCCATGAGCGGTGGAGTACTTAGATGGTCTAAGAAGAATCCCACTAGCTATTTATATTTTATAAAATATCTTGAAAATTTCAGTCCCAAACGGTGCAAATAATAAGGGATTCTATTTCATACATCAACAAAATATATTCTGAAGCCAAAGCCGGTGTACATATTTGGTATTCACTTTTGAGCGCTTCGCCTCTCTAAACGGGTTTTCTGGATGACAATTATTAAGAAGTATAAATATATTAAATTTTATGTCCCAAACGGTGTTAATGATGCCATATATCATTGTAAATGTTAGAAAAATACTTTCTCTAGCTTGATATGTGTGTGTGTGTATTGCTGGACAAAATTAATGAATATATTAAATGCTAATAGTATCAATGAGTCGGAGTCGGACTTGAACATCCGACTCCGCAACCCTGGTGAACCAACCTCCCAGACCAAGACAAGCAGTATCTACTCGAGTCCCTGGACCACAATCACCCAGGCCCACAGCATTGTAACCGCCTATGCTGGCTCGCACCACATCAGACACACAAGGTGCCTCCCCTCAGTGCTACACCTGCTGGAGGGAGGCATTCCTCCTGCAACAGCTAGGTCAGCAGCTCTAACGGTTGTGCACCAGGAGGTTTGGACTCTTCGATCACTGGCTTAGAGGACATCAATAGTTCACGACGCTCCCCTTCCACCTTATCGCCAGGCATGAAAAACCTCTGCCTCGCCCTAACCGCACGGTGTTATCGCAGCTGAACTGCGGCCTGGCTCCTGCGCGGCCCATGCCTCCTGTATCGTGTGAGAGAACAGTCTTGTACACATTTCTTCTGGAGAAAGCTACAATTCGCCTTTCGACAGCTCTCACTCCGCTCCATCTCTGGGTGGCACCTCTCAATGTTTCCATATTTCTCTTTTCCCACCCTTCCATTGACTACCTTCTTCCGCTTCTCTGCTCCGTCGGGAGCGTCCGAGGATCACAGTTAAAGAGTTACTGCAACAACTGACCTCAGGGCACTCGATTGGCAGGGGAGGCAGAAGATGGAAGTACCGCGACCGCCTCACCGCCTCGGTGACCGCCGCGTAGTTCTGGTAGTTGCTGTCGTAGCAGCCCGTGGCTGAGGGCCGAGGATTGTCCACCACAAAAAACGCTTCAGCGAACCGTTTTACCTGCAACCAAGTGACGTTTACAAAGGTAACGAGAAAGTTAGCTTGACCCCATAGACAAACTGAGAAATCCACATGCACTGGCTTATGCCACAGGTAGATGGCCGTTAGGCCCCAGAGGAGCACAAGGCTGCAGTTGACCACAGACTGGCAGAGCTATGGCGTTAGAAACGAAAAGCTCCTCTGACAACTGCGACCTTCCCTCCATCCTTCGGATCGCCCGCACTTATGGTTAAAGTCAGTATCTCCGACTGAGGGTAAACGCCAGAAATGCTAAAGTCCCAAGCCCAGTATCACAAGAATTTACCGGCCTGGCAAGGAAGCGCACTCAGAAACTTGAGCATGCAAGCACAGCATTCTAGCAGCTTGTCACTGCTGGCACACTAGTGTGAGAAAATGAGAAATAATATATGATATAATAAATCAAAAGCTTGAAGATGAAGGAAGTTTATAGTTTTGATTTAATATCTCTAATATAAGCTCTCGTTGCTCTAAAGACGGTTTTACCTTGAGACTGTTTTGACCTGTAAGTCCATTTTTTTATTTACGGAAAAGCCATATAGCACCCGACCTGTCTTCTCTGTGTCACAGATGCTGAAAAAGCACCGAGGTTAGCGGGCGGAGCCGACCTCCATGACTCGTAACTCTGAGTTAAACAATTCTGTGTGGAGCGGCCCTTACAATTAAACACAGAAATGGCGCGACACAGGCCATAGTGTAGAGGCGCTGGTGAATTGGTTGAGACTACTGCACTTAATCTTCTACGCAATCAAGTGAAGGCATCCTAAGAATAGTCAGGGAACAAAGCTCAAACTACAGACGATATTGAGTGATAAAGAAATTAGAGATTTATCAAAAGGGCCTAGCTATCGTCATGGTGACTTCGCAAAGAAGCGCAACTCCTCAAGTCAAAAGATGGACAGAGCAACAATTCTAACTCTATGCAAATTCTATGCCTCCAAAAGAGCAGCCAAGAGCGAGTATGACGATCTTACTCTCTGTATGTGGTGCTGGCGAGATAGGTGCTGCCGGACGGGTTCACTCCCAGCCACTACTGTAAGGAAATATTGCCACAAGAGAATATTTTCCGCGCACAGGTTGGCGATGTCGCTGTTGGCCGCCACCAGGAAATCTTCCTCACACTCAACAGCCTGGAATCCAGAAGAAACAAAAATACTTTTAGTTTGTACTTCTGTGGATCTCAATAAATGTGGATCTAACTCTGCGTTAGTTATGCTGCGTGTCTTTTTCATCTAAATACATTCGAGTGATGGACACTGTCAGGGTATAAAGCATTAACAGGTAAGCCAGATCGACAGTATAGCTATACATGTTTTGGAAAAAAATAGCATCNTCTTCTGTGGATCTCAGCAAATGTGGATCTAACTCTGCGTTAGTTATGCTGCGTGTCTTTTTCATCTAAATACATTCGAGTGATGGACACTGTCAGGGTATAAAGCATTAACAGGTAAGCCAGATCGACAGTATAGCTATATATGTTTTGGAAAAAAATAGTATCCAGCATTAAGCTATGACGTCATTGGAGCCTACCAGAATGCAAGAACACAAACTCAGATACTAAAATTGGCCATCGATGACGTCCCGGACGCAGCTCACGCACCCCCATTCCTGGTCCACCAGTTCTGCTAATTCTTGTCTGTCTTATTCGTCGTAACTCTTATCCCCTGGACATTCCTAGCGAGTATTCAATTGCGAAATTTTAGTTCGAAGCGTACGACTGCCCTACGATGGCGAGCCACGGGCTGTAAAGATGACAGCGTTTTCCCAGCTTTGCTGACTGTTGTCACAATTACAAGAATATGGAGCACAAGAGAGGCTGTAGTGACGTGTAAAGTCTGACTTGCCACATTCTAATGTATTTTGCGCGTGAGTTTATGAAGTTGCAATTAGGGTAGCGTGGCAGTGCAGTGTGTGGCCTCTTTGACATTCAGGTACCTATAATATGGGTGTCTTCCAGTTAGCGTAGGCAACTATTGTAGCTGACCGGAACCCCTCTTGACGTAGTCTCAGCTAAAGAGCACTATGAGAGCGCATACTTCCGCCAAGCATCGTAACGCTAAAAAATATTCATATATAATTTATTCTAAGTCCGGGATTTTTTCATTATCACCAAAATTTGATCTAGGTTTCTTCATAATCTTCATTGCAGTTCCAGTAAATTTTTCGAAGATCGTTCCATAACTTTTTGAATTAGGTACTGATAAACAAACACACAAATGGACGAACCGATTATCGCCAAACTTTGGTGATTTGCTCTTCGTACATCTTTATTATTTCTTGAAATGTCATGAAGATTCATTTATTATTTTTTTAGTTATGTTGCCAAAAAAAAAACAAGTAAACAAAGAATCGATTAAACGGATTTTCACCAAAAGTCAATCTGTCCTTTCTATCTAATGTACCTTACAATCCATATAAATTTGCAACTTTCGTGAAGATACGTATGTAAATTTTTTTGGGTTATCTTGTATACAAACAAAGTAGACAGATAAACTCCGATGAAAACATAACCTTCTTGGCGGAGGTAACTATCCTAACACATACTGTGAGGTCCGTCACGTATAATATTATTAAGGGAACCGATAGTAGTCTACTCACACGCGGACACTGAGCGCGCACTGAAGGATAGGAATAACAAGGTTTCTGCTTAGTGCTGTCACAACGCATTTTTACCAGCAGGACGATTGATTTGGTCCCTATCTCCAAAACAGAATACATGAAATTAGATTTTTAAAAAATCAGGATTTAATACGGCAATCGCTTAGGAATTTCCAATTGTCTGATAGCGTTGCGCCATGGAAAAATTTGAAATTGAAACTATCAACTCATAGCAAAAAAATTCTCTCGTCTCAGACAAAATGCTTCATTCGAACAATTTCAAATTACTTCGATAGAGTTTTATTACTCCAGTGCAACACCAGAACAATTAACAATACTGAAAAGTTTAAGTTTCCTTTTTCGCTACTAGGGCGACTAAAGATAGGACAAAGTAAGGAACTTATACTATACTAAGAGAAACGTGGAACCCATGTACGGGGGAGGAAGTGCGAAATTGTTATTTTATCATTATTATATTTGTAGAGAGTAAGTCTCCCTTTGGGAGCGGAATAATAGCCATAGTACTACCTTAAGTCAGCAGTTCTTTCAGTATTTCATAGTCAGCATTTGGAATAGATTCCCTTCCGACGTTGTTGGTGCGGAGTCAGTCAACGCGTTTAAAAATCGTCTTGACCTACATTGGGAGAGACATCCTCCACAGCTAGGAACTCCTCCAGGAGTCGCAAACTCTTAACGGCCAGAGCTTCCGAGGCCACCTTAATCCGTCTTCTTCTCTCTTCCACTCCAACTACACAGTTTGGCATCCTTAATCTCCGCATATCAGCGGCTATTGATCGTGCTTGCATGCATTCAAGATCGTCTCTTTGGCTGAGATTCTTATCTCCTCTCTTTTTTTTCCTTCTCTTTTCCCCAGTCCTCTGTATCCTACTAACACAATGGCAATAAATTATAGAGGGCCGGGGAGTAAGTTCCGGTGTCTCTTTGGGAATGGGCCTATTGGTTCGTCTACTGCCACCTATCTTATCTAATCGACTTACCCGGCCTCTGCCCTGGGGCCGTTTCTCCATCCTTGGTGTCTGCGAGCTCCCCATCAGTGCAAAGTAGCACTCCTGCGAAGAGAACAATGATGAAACTTTCCTCAGACCCCAACTCTCTCATGTACAACTGTAGTGTACTCTGTCCCATTCGGATGGCCGTAGTCATTCAACCAATAGGTAGTCATAGAGCTGGCATCCTATAACATAGCCGTATTGCTCAAATATTTTAGACTGATGTGGTACAAGGCAATGAGGGGGAAGCTGGATGGGTAAGGCAAGTTCAATTCCAAAACTTCGACTGAGAGATAAATCAATCAATGTAGCTCAACTGCGTGCGGACTTTCAGTTCTGAGCTTTCGGTACGCCACTTTGAATAGAGCTTGAGTTCAACGTAAACCAATTTTGCTAGAGGCGGCTCAAAATTCACTTCGTTTGAGAATAGTGGATGGAACTAGTGAAGAAAACAAGAAAATGGAACGCTCAAACTTGAGCAGTTAAGGCTAAAAGAATCGGATACAGACGACTACATACTTACGGCACACTTTTACCAAATATGTCCTACGTATCCTGCTCAGTGACGAAACTTTGATAATTTTTTTTCTAAAAAATATAGCAGACTCTCACAGAAAGCAAACTATTCACACTGATGCGAGGCATACATGATAAGCTAGAAACACTCATACATCACTACAGGCCATTGTTAAAAGGCAACTTTAGCTTTTACAGTTACAACCCTTTCAGCCACCAGATGGATCGAGAATTCATCAGAACACTGAAAGATTTGAGTAAAAATAAATCAGTTATTATTATTATTCTCCGTCCAGAAAAAGGAAATCCAATAGTTATTACCAACAAGACACACTAAGTACTCAAAATCTTCAAGGTCGTGGCAGACAGCTCAAAATACACCGTAATCAACGAAGATGGGTTTAAAATCACAAAAAAAAGAAGATAATTATTATTATTGTTATTATTAAATCACACCAGACTGGCGACGTAGGAACGGAGAAACTCCATGAGGTTAACAAACCCCCACGCAACCAGCCCAGCGGGTGGAGAAAATAAAAGAATAAGAAA
>LQNS02000137.1:22251656-22261719 GCA_001587735.2 Parhyale hawaiensis | reverse complement strand
CACCTAGAACACCAGGAATCAATAATTTCCAAATCATGCTGGATAGATTCTGAAACCTCTAATCTATCACTAGGCTTATCACAAACAGCCAGCAAAGTAACATCATCAGCGTAACCAACAAGTCGATTATTAACAAGATGAAAGAGATCCGCCGTATATACAATGAACAACAAAGGGCCCAGAACACTGGCCTGTGGGACAGTTTCCCATTAAAACTTGAAAATTGAGGAAACATCAACGAAGATCTGTACAGTCGTTCGTATATGTCAAGAACAAGACCAGGAATTCTTTACGGCCTTCCAAAAGTGCACAAAGGAAATAAGACAAATTCTATAATCCATTGGAACTTGTGGCTATGACCTTTAACTTCTTAGTGCCATTTAGTTCTCCAATCACTAGTAATGAATTCAGTGTTCATGAGTCTTTTTCTCTTGCAAATAAAATTTCTAGTATACAGCGCTTTGACAGCGTCACAATGGCGAGCATTGGTGTGAAGTCTCTATGCACCAACATCCCTCTACAAAAGACAATCAACACCACCGTTGAATAACTCTGCTGCAACTAAAATTTGGTCCTCTCCTACACAAAATAGTTCTGATCAATTTTAAGTCAACTTGGTGTCTTAAACTTCAATGAATGTGGTTCATCGTTAACCTGTGCTAACGAATTCGTGTTTTTGCTGGTAAATTATTTTAAACACATGCTTGGCTTCACCACGAACAGTTTGCTTCTTGTTTGAGGTGTCTATGTTAATTGGAACATGGTTTATTGAAATTTCAGTTTACAGCCCTAGGACCTGTAACACCAGTGAAAGTCTTCGGACGAGGTCCAGGCGGTGTTATGCACGCAACCCATCTCACACCAATTTGGCACGTAGCGTGAGTCAGCTAGTGTAGTGCAGTCAATGAGCCAATGGATTGATTGGATTGCCCCGATGGCAGTAAGAGTAAGAAATCCACAAGCATTTAGATTGTCTAAGAAACACAGCGCTGACACACGAGATGTTCTTCGCAAAGCTTTGCTCAAGTGCGCCTTGCAAGTCAGGAAACACGCAAAAAATTTAAAAAGGTCACGGAACGTAAATTTTATTTAACACTAGAATCATAAATCTCACGAAAGAAAGGGATATTCGAACACAAACTGTGATTCTTGCTAAGAATAGAAGTCTAAATAAAAAGGGATACGTATCGAGCAAAATAAATGTATCTGAAGCAATACAAATATACATAACAAAATGGGCACGGAATGCAAATTGCAACCATGGCCCACAAGAGTTTATTCCCAGGGCTACTTGAGGAGTTTCCTCAAGGCAAAACAAGACTATTCTAAACCAATTTCGCACTACGATACATAAATAAGACCCATTCTGAGCTACTAGGCCATGTTGGAACAAGGATGAGAGCCTTGGACATCTGACGCTCAACATTTGGGATGTTGAAGGGTTAGCTGCAAAAGCATCCATGATTCAATATATCCTGCAGGGTCAGAAATACCAAAGTGCTGCCCGGTGCTAGCTTGATTTTATAGCCTTTATCACTGCGTGGCATGACATCCTACGCAGCACACTTAGGGCGTAGAAGTCTGGACTCCCTCTACCAGTAAGGACACACCATCACTGCGGCCATGGCAGACGCGCCACGGCCCACACACCTTGGCTACTTCCGAGAGGTTATCCACTCGGAGTCTGGTGGGCTGCGGAGTGGAAGGTGCAGAAGGTGTGGAGGTCGGCGGGTCCGTTGAGGAGGACACAGCAACCCCTTCAGTAGAGGAGGGCAGACCCACGGTGCTGGTGTCGCGCGACGTCCATGAACCAGACGTGGCGGACGACGAGGTCGGTAAGGGCAGAGCGGTGCCAGGGGCGTTCTGTGCAGTGTATACAAGAGGTACGCAGTCAGATTATTCACTGTAGCAGTTACGGAAAGGCGAGAACAGCGGAGAGTTCTGCAGAGGCGAAGTGATGGTTTGCCGGGCTCTACAAACTAAAGTTACTGCAAAGATTAGACCAAAGTTGCTTCTTATAGTAATACACATACAACTATGCGGCAAAGTATAGTGTTCAACATAAACCAGTGTAATTGCCTATATTAAATACAGTGAGCTTTATTGATATACGAAATATCTTACTGATGCAGTACTTTCCAAGTCTGTCAAATCCTCCTCTATAAGGAATAAGGAATAATAGTCAGGACACCAATCACCCCCTAAAACTTTTTGACTGCTTTGTCATAGATCACATATGGAAGGGAAAGGAACTCATAGTGTGTTACATTTAATATACATAAATCGTGAGAAACAGTCTTCAAGCCCTCACATATCTAGATTTTAACTTCAATATTGTCTCATTCTTATTTTTCGCACTGCAATCCAGAACACTAATGATGGATTAAACATAATCTGAAACGTTTGCAAACAGTGGGTTTGATACGATGCTGGTTTCATTTTTCATACTTGGAGTGAGACACCCAAGTCATCAACTTTCTTCAGCCAATACAACACTCAGATTCCTTCGCGAATTCTGAAGACACATCTTGCTATCGTTGGTACAGAAATTTTGTCTTTCTCGATATTGCATTAATATTTATACGTCTTCATGTTGTACTGTGGATGTTGACAATGTGCAGCTCATATGATCACCTGTGCAGCGGCGGCCTCCCTAGATGCCCAGGGCGGGAGTATGGCGATGATGGTCTCGAGGTGTGCGGTGAGCGCCGTGTTGGCGGCGATGAGGAGGGTGCAGATGGTGCGGTGCATGGTGCGGGCCTGGGCCATACGCCACGAGCTGCTCGAGCTGCCTCCTCCACCGCACCTCACCGTGTTGTTCTGCACCGGAAGGGGGTGTTTGTACTCACAAATTATCTTATTTGTTATCTTAACCTAAATCTGAATTAACAGATTAAATCATGTCTTAATTTATCACACGCTTGAACCAAAACATTAAATTATATAGCGTCCAGCAACGAAATCGCCGCATACGTCGAGGGTCTCCCTAACGCCCGCTAACTGAAAAATCCTCTGAAGATCACTCGAGGTAGCCAAAGTCAAGAGTCTTAGCCTCCCAAGTCACAGCGATGTGCCACAAGATAGAAAGTGAAGGGGACACAAAGCATGTAAATAAAAACAGGGAAACCTACAAGGGGACAAGTCCACAGTGAATCAGAAACCGAAAGATGCAAAGTGCGCTAGCACGAATTAATGTTTGAAGGCCTGATTAGGGCTACAGAAACTTACTGCGGTCCTCATAACACAGGAGTAGGATGGGGAAACATAGCCCTGTGCCCCATGATGGGTTGCAACGCGGAGAAAGTACAGTTATATACTCGGGAGGGGGCTGGCAACCAAGACATGCATTGTCGTCTTCTCTTACCGGGGCCACACTATACAACTGCAGACACAACGCAATGCGAGGATGTGCAGCTCGCACATCGTTCATGCTGCCGACTTTAGTATGTGTTGAGCCGACGTACGAGCAGCACATCCTCGCATCAAGTTGTACGGCCGATTGCCTAGTGCGACTCCGGCATTAGAGCGGCTCGGTGTCCGAATGCTAGGCCAAGTCTGTTGCAATAGCAGAGAAATGTTGAGTTTGCTGAATTTGAACTCACTCTCACTGCAAATTACACTGCATAGCAGGCAGTAGACGGAACAACCGGCCCATTCCCAAAGGAGAGCCGAGGCCCAGGCTCAGGACCTCTCAGTAGCTGTACTAGCGACACTTGTCACACCAGCTGACGGGACGGCTAACATTTTCATAAATCTGTTGATAACCACAAAGCAATCGGACGATAGTATGACGACCAAATGACTGTCGTAGGAACCCGTCTCAGGAGCAGCGCTTCACTTACCACGGAGCCGAAGAAAACGTTCTCCATGTTACTCTGCTGCTGCCGACCTCCCAGCCTGGGGGATGAGCTCCAGCTCTTGCTGCCCTTGCCGCCCCCACTGCAACACACCACAGCCAGCACGGTTAGTTAGTTTAATTATTATGCATTTTAGCAATATTAGCTGCTGTACAGTTAGTGGAAGACGCGCTCTCTGTTAAATCTGCCAACGGTCCTTAAAGAATAACACAGCTTTCAATGAAACAAAATTCGAGCTGCATAGATGCGGGAAAATTGGACACTCTTTTAGCCCTCAATATATATCGTACCACTAGTAATGGGCATGAAATTGAAAGAAAGACAGTTTCAGGAGACCTTGGTGTGAGAATGCAAGAATACTACCTTGGAAGAACTTGTAGCTGGCGTATTCGCTGTGGGAAAGAAATGGAATGGATGTGCTTAACGAACTTCTTTGTCACGCTAAGTAGCGGTGATGCTCACTCTATGAATGCAATTGCGAGTAATTCTGCCGAGAATAGAGGACTGTTCACCACTTTGGCTGGTGAGCACGAGAAAAAGCTAGAACAACTGTTCAAAGATCGTTCACTGTGAAAAATTTTCGAAGCATGCAAGAGTACGACTACCACACTTGACTTAGCTGTCGCCAGTTGTATGCAATGTAACGAAGATTTAAATGCTTCACGATCATACCTGTTTGCAAAATCTAGAACGTATCACTGTGAATGTGAATGAACGGATTGTCGCCAAACATTCAGAAAGAACTGGAAGTTGCCATGTACAAATGCGAAACAGAGATGGTGGCACAGCCGCGGCAACAATAAATGCTTCTCTGCACGAGGAGCAAAACTGTTTAACAGAATNGATAACTCGCAACTGACTCTCCCTCTCCCTCAAGAGTTCCAGCATTTTGACTCCACACTCGTTAGTGATGCGACCAACATCTCCTGGATTTCGTCCGAAGACCCCAAGGTACTAACGGTAGGAAAGGTAGTTAAGCTTCATCATTCACTACAACGGTGGTTGAAAGAGGAAGTTGTGTTTAAAGTTTCAGCCACGATAGCTGCGACGAAGGCGGTACATGGAGTGAGTTCCAGACCAGTGCTACGTAAGTGGAAGCTTGGCTGTATTGGAAACAGCGAGTGGGCGTGCCTTTCCGCAAGTGCATGGTATACTAACGTACAGGTGGCCCCACGCGCATAACCCTGTGCTTGCTGGCCAGCTGTGAGGTCATTTGGAGGCCAAAACAGACAGGCCCAATATAGTCTCTACGTACGATTTTCCTTTGCTCGTATGCTTAAACGTTCTTTACTTATAGCAACGTATAACCACTTCAATTAAAATGTTGCGGCTTATTGCAAAAGTCCTGCATTGTGTGACAGCGCCAGGATCCTCAATACATTCAACATCTTGAGATGCGCATAAGCTCTGGCAATCGTCATCAGAGAGAGCCACACCTAGGTCGCTTAAGGTATAAATAGAGGACGCACCAAACATCCTCAGCTCAATACCGTCATATGATACCTGGCAGCAACACTATAACCATCACGCCAGCTGTATAATACCCATACCAGTAACAGTGTAACCTTATATATTCAATAGTGAGCTTCCTTAAGCATCTCTCAGTGTCTCATTACGCTTCAGTGCTGCTAAACGTCTGACAGCGGGAACCGTACTCCGTGAACAAGATTTGTAACCAACCAATAACCCTAGCGCACCAACGTGGCAAGCCCATAGACCAATAAGGCGCAAGGACAATAGCTCTCCTTCACTTGACAAAGTAAAAGAAAAAACCTCTGCAGTCAGTGCATTGTTTTACCGCATATTCTAAAGCAGCTGATGAGGAAACCAAGTGACATTAGGTATTTTACGGAAAACGTTAAACAAACACGTATGTATATTGGGAAGTAGTAGCTCCTTAATAAACGTTCTAACCTCCAAAAAATATATAATCGTATGTACATTAACTAAAGCACAAATTAGGATGATACTTTTAAAACGAAGTACGGTGGGATCAAGTACAAATTCAAATAGAAATACAAAAATAAAATACATTTATTTTTATCTGAAGACTCAGAACGTTAGACAAGCGTGCTGGTGTTAAAATGTTGGCTCTAGAATTTCAAGTAGTAAGGCCATTCCATGCATAAATATGTTACTGCAAACCATCGGTATACTAGCTACAGGTGCCTCAAGTTTACGCAACTCAAACTTGAAATAGCTCGTAGGAGCACGTCTGCGGATGCCCAATTACAGCGTCCAGACAGAAGCTAAAACATGAAGATATAGTCAGATATTACACTAATTTTACTCTAATATAGCTTTATATGACAAAAGTAAGATGCTCTGCGACTTTTCACCGATAAACCCATAGACTAAGCAACCTTTCCTCATAAACTGCACGGGAAAATGTCAAGAACAGCTGCAGCCTATTTACTGCAATAACTTGCCGATTTACTATATTTGCGCGCAGATATCTATCTTCAGGATATCTAAAAAAAATCCCCCTGCCGTTCTTTATTATCTTTTGCCCCAAAAACACGGAACCAGTCAACAATGGGCTTCATTGGTGACATTTCTTCTATAAACTCGTTCACAAGAACGGCAGTCACCATGCTTAAGGTCTCCAGATGACGTTTCGGAGCGAGATGCGCAGAAGAGTCAAACTGGTCAAACGATGGGGCTACCTGTACGTTATTATATCATGTCGCAATTGTGTGTTTTGGAGATGGTGCATACTCGAGGGATCGTGTATGTCCAGGCAAACTTTAGTTCTACTGTATTCAGTGCTATCCTCAATGTCCATAACAATGGTGATCCATACAGTTCGTTACATTTGAAGCATAGTATTTCCAATTTACGACAGTGGCAATGCAACGATAAGAAGAGAACAAGCAACCAATAATGTGTCAAGGAGAAACCCAGAGGATCGCCAAGCACGTGATTAGCAATTTGGAGAATGCGAGGAAGAGTAGAATACTTCCGAAAAAGAGGGAACCAACAGGTAGAGTGAGCTTGACTGCACACCTCAACAGGGAAATACAAATGCACGGGCTCGTGTGGCAGAAAAATGCCCGATAAAGCCAGAGGAGTGCACGGTTGCAGTCAACAACAGATTGCCAATGCTACAGCGTTGGAGACGCAATGATTACATATGATTACATATGACCTCTGCGTCTGCTCAACCATCACAATTGGCGGTCAGATCAGTGTCCTCGCAGTCGACTTTCAATAACAGAAACACTGACACTGCGATTGGGAGAGGTTTAAGACATCCCTTCCTTGCCAAGGAAGCGAACCTCGGACTTGGAGACAAGTGCAAAGCTCTGTCTTCCCTGTCACTGGAAGAGTGCCCGAAGAAGAACTTTATCAAGCGCAGCTAAAGCTAAGATGAGCCCTCCTCCGGTGGGGCAGTAGGTGAACAGGATTTTAAAAAGATCACTTGAATTGACTTAGAGGGTAGCTTAGACTAACCTAAGGGCGAGTTCATACGTCAATCATCGTAACGAGTTCAATCACGAAAATGAACACGAGCTGTGCGTCTACTTTATGTCTCTGTCCTGACGTAGAAGCGTCCTCCATTCAAATGAATGACGCCGCGCGTTCTGTTATGATATAGTTTCTTTACATTTTTGTCTATATTTTGCGTTTGTTTGAAGTAATATTCGTATCCCATAACTTTGTAGCCTGATTTTGGATAGGAACAACCTATTTCTGGAATATTTATAGCCTGATAAAGCAATACATGGGAAATCAACCGAGGGCGATCAGCCGGGCCCCCAAATCAAAGATGGCGTCCGTGTTCTCATATCATTTTCAGGTTATCTAGTTTCTTATGTTAAACGGGAGTACAGTGATTCTGATCGTTAAAGTGACCATAGAAAGCATTTTTGTCGACTTGTTCATGATTTGAAAACGCTATAGATGACAAATTCAGTATCTATAGGTTCTGTTTGCTGAACTTGAATGACGCAGCTTGTTCAAAAAAAGGACCTGCTTCATCCTTCAGTCTCTCGCGTTTGCGGCAGCTGCTCCTATCAAATCAACGCGCCGCATCCATCAGTTTGAGTGAATGCGTTAAGATGAGGGACGTGTGAACACGACTTAAGGCTGGTCTAGATGATCGCTTTGTGAGCGCATTCTCTCATGTAACCGTCCGAACGCATTTCTGCGTCGCCTAAAAAGCGGAAAGAAGCACAGCTCTTCATATTCGGAGTCCAGAGTAAATCTGAAGCGCTAACAAGAACTTCATCATAGTGGCACTCGCTCAAGCAAACTAACTCCGTGGCTAACATTCTATTGAATCAGCATACAACCACACGCAGTTGTGCTGACAAGAAATAGCCGAACATTCTGACATTCGGCAGAAGAACCCTACTCTGTGAAACGGCTCTAAGAGGTAGCAATATGAAATAAGTTACCTGCGTTTCAATTTGGAGTCATAACCACTTTCATTGCTAATTACCTTTGTGTCAGTTTAGAGTATTATAATCTTCGTTTCAACTTGGAATTAATAATCTCCGTTACAATTTGAAAGTAATAGCCTCTAATCTTCAGTTTATTCCTTATGATGCATTTTCCATTGTAACTGCCCGTAAGGTGGCATTTAGCATTATTAATATTAACATAAGAAGTGTAAGAAGAAACTTTCCTTTACTAGTTGAAACAATTTTGGGTGGCTGATGCAATAGTATTGACTGAAACTTTGCCCACAGGTGACATTGATTTCACTGACCTTACTCACTACAACAAATTTGGCATTCACCGAAATAGGATTGGTAGTATTAGTGTTTATGTACAGTACGGAGGAATTGCAATCAATTGCGCTAAAAAAAAGTCGTGAATCTGTGTAGTATATTTAATGTTGCCGAGACTTTTACCTGCTCCGTGTCAGGGCAGAACATGAGTATTGTCTTATCTTGTTTTTAGAGGCCGTCATATCTTCAATAGCTAATTCTAATTATTTTTTAGTTAATGACTACTTTCCACTAGTCCCCCTCAACAATATCAGTCATCTGTAGGGATTTCAACATTAATCTATTTAGCCCCCTAAATATGCATTCCATTCAGGACTTTCCGCATTTTAGGATCCCATGCACATTTTCCTATTATAGATTTACCGACTCGATATGCGCCCAGCAACCCGATTGAGCAACATTCGTTGTTCCACCAGATTTGGAGCAATGGCCACTTGAATGGCATTCGCCAATCGGGTGTAGTCGACAGTGATCTCACTGATCATATGCCAGCATTCGTCATTTTCAATACTGAACCACGTCAGCGGCCGCGACGAATTAGCTTTCACAACCATAGTAGTAGATTGAGGGCTGATAAGTTTATTAGTAGTGTGCGGGAGCTAAGTCTGTCGAACGAATGTGCCGACGATCCGAGCACTGCACTAGCAGCACTTGTAACCAAATTGTATGAACTACTATGCTGCATTTCCTGTCAAGTATCGTCCTGTAAGCCGGTCTACTGCACAATGGATGAAGGAAGAAATAAAAGCCCTTGTCACCAAAAAGCATAGTTTGCTGAGGCTCTATCGTCGGAACATTATAACTCGCCAGTCGTACACGACATACCGTAAGGTGCTCCATGCTCTGATCCGAAAGCAAAACAGTTGTATTACCACAATCGATTTAACAATGATTCCGGGGATTGTAGGAAAACTTGACGAACAATAAATGAATTGCTAGGGCGTAGTGTTCAAGGCTGGCGTGGATGAAATGATAGTGAACGGTCAGGAACTGCAGGGTGTTGGTCTAGCAGATCATTTTAAGGGATTTTTACATTTTTCGACTAATTACATTCCCCGCCGTGTATGCTACCTACCGAATAAACTTCGTCCGTCCATTCACCACTAATGCCAGTCATCTCAAGCTGCCAGACTATCGACGAGCGAATTTTCAGGAAATAGCTACTGAAATAGAAACAACTGACTTCGAAACCCCGATGAGAGACGCCAGTGTTGAACAATGCTCATATCTTTTAAAGACGAGCATACTGAGAGCAGCTGAAAGACACATCCCAACTAAACGAGTTCGTATCAGTAATGATCCCCTGTGGATAAATCGGACAGTCAAATGCTGCATTGCTAGGCGCCAAGTGCGTTACAAAGCCTGGAAGCGTAATCCAACAGAGGAGAACAGGTCCAGTCACATAAGAGCTTGTCGAGATGTAAAGAAATTGGTCAGAACCACAAAAAGGGAGAAGGAAGTTTCCGTAGC
>LQNS02000137.1:22238919-22251530 GCA_001587735.2 Parhyale hawaiensis | reverse complement strand
CAAGTGAGGCAACGGTAGCAAAAATTCAAATTGGCTCTGAAACCATAATTTTCTTTGCATAAACTCCAAAATCTAATCATTTGTGCCTTTTTATATTAATAACAGCTTGTTCATTTTATTTTGAAGATCAGTTCATAACTTTTTGAGTTATACTGTTAACAAACGTAATGACAAATATGAGTAAAACATACAAAGGAACCCACCGATCTCCACCAAAATTTGATCATTTATGTCTTTTACCATTACTAACAACTCCTATAAATTTCATAAAGATCCATTCATTATTTTTTGAGTTATTGTGCTCACAAGTATAAAATTAAAAAAAGTCACAAACGAACGAACGAACAAACGGACCATTACCAAAATTTGATACTTTTACTCTTTGTTATATACCTAACAACTCATGTTAATTTCATCAAAATCCATCCACAACTTTTTGAGTTATGGCATCGAGAAAAATGACAGAGACAAACAAACAAACAAACGGATGGACATATCTTCACCAAAAGTTAATCATCTGTTTCTTCTAACATACTTAACAATCCCTGTAAATTTCATCCACATCGGTTCATAACTTTTTGAGTTATCTTGTTGACAGACAGACCAACAAACAGACAGACAGACAAACACGACGAAAACATAACCTCCTTTGCGGAGGTAACAATAAATGAATTGCTAGGGCGTATTGTTCAAGGCTGGCGTGGATGAAATGATAGTGAACGGTCAGGAACTGCAGGGTGTTGGTCTAGCAGATCATTTGAAGGAATTTTTACATCTTTCGACTAATTACATTCCCCGCCGTGTATCCTACCTACCGAATAAACTTCGTCCGTCCATTAATGCGTGTAACGTAAGGCTTTCACTATAAGATAGGGGAAAATTCAACTTACAAGACGCTTCGATTCCTGCTGGAAGGAAGTATAACCACAAATGTGCTTTTTTCTCTTCTTGAAAAATGAAGATCATTTCAAAGGTACCATATCTACCAATATTCATTCTTTTTATTTCACGCCAAGTTATATTAACTTTGCTGGTGACGCACGACGTTTTTAATAGGGCCAGGATGTGTAGCTAGGATACTGTTTGGGAGCCCAGAGCGGGCAGTGTGAAACATCTCGACTCTAGAGTATTTTTTTAAACGAATGTGCGATGCCTAAGAAAAACCACTGATATCTTGAGAGAAGAGGGTTACGCTGCTGTGACTTAAGCAATGGGCTGGTTCTGTTGCACGTTTTTGTATAGCTATTGCCTCAAATAAAACAGAAAAATGATGGTCTACTATTGCGGGTCCCGTAATAGTGCGAAAAAATCTGATATGCTGACAAAAAATTGAAACGTGTAAGACTGTGAAGGGCTAAATTATCTGTAAACAGTGAGACACACAGCTTAGAAACGGCGTGCAAATACATAGCAGCACAATGTAAGAAACACCGACGTATCTCCATGTGTTTATAAAGGCACAAGTGCAAATTCTTGGCTGACAGAACAAATATGTGATTCACAAGTGGAATCAGAATACTAAGAGAGGTTAGACGATGTGTAAGATAGACAGACTGCGGAACGATAGACAGGGCTAAATGGTGGACATTAGTTTAAATGGGGTGAGTGATGTTAGAAACGCAACCTCAGGTCAAACTAAGGTATGAAAAATTAACATCGGAATTTTCACTAACTCGACCTGTGCAAAAAGCTAGGCCAATTATAAATTTAAATTGAAGTTTGTACTTGCGCTTGCTCACCAAATACACCTATTCACTTTACAGGTGTCACAGGTCGTTCTTAATAGGGCCAAATGCGTAGCTAGGATAAGGCACGGGATCAGAAAGTGGGTAGTTTTGTGCAGCTATACTCTAAAGTATTTTATGAAGCGAAACTGCGATGTCTATGGAAATACAATTTCTTGAGAAAAGAAGGTTACGTTAACTCAAGAACCTGCTTTTTGAAGAAATTAACAGAGTCTCCTGTACTTTGTTGTAAAGCTATCGCATCAAGTCAGGCGGAGAAATGATGGGCTACCGTTGAATATTCAAGGACAGAGTAATTGTGTGAAAAAATCGGATACGCCAAAGAAAAAATGGAAATGTGTAATATTATGAAGGGCGAAATTAGGAGTATACTGAGGGCAATAGAGTTTCGAAATGTGCAATGGGAGTTTTTAGCCCCGATTTTTTGGCGCCCATTCGTTGGTTAGGTTACGTTACTTAAGGTTAGGCAAGGCATGGTTAGGTGTGGTTAGGTTAGGTATCGTTAGGTTAGGTCATAGGGATGGTTAGGTATGATTACGTTAGGTATAAATAGGTTAGGTATGGTTACGTTCGGCATGGCTAGGTTAGGTATGGTTAGCATAGGTATAGTTAGGTTAGGTATGGTTAGAAAAAGATACGTTAGAATATTTGCATGGTTTAGCCCACAATCACGAGATGCATTAAATAAATAACTTTAGTCAATATATTGTTGATGCTATCATCTTTAGTATGTGAAAGTTGACACGCGCATTTTACATATTGTGCGACTATTTCAATGAAAGTTGTTAGATATTAATCTAAATAAAAGGTTTTGTAGTAATTTCATCTTGTGCACGTATTCTGTTTCAATTTCAATCAGCCCCAAAATATTCGGCGCCAAAAAATGTGGCACCAAAAAACCACGGCGCCAAAAATTCAGCGCCAAAAAGCACCGGACCCTTCGAAATGACGTGCCCATATATAGGAGAACAATGCAAGACGTACCTGGGCATATTTAAGTCACTATCAAGATAGAAGTATGAATACTTTTGCCAGATTCACGAGTAAAATCAGACTACTAAGATAGGTTAGACGAGGTGTGTTAAAATAACGAACTGCGTTACGTTTGGCGGAATACGTAGGTTTCGAGAGATGAGCAACAGGTTAGCTTGTGTGAGATGAGTTAGAAGTGCTATCAAACTAAAGTAAGCGAAAACATGAATTAGCAGTGGAATTTGCACTGGATCCCGCGAGTCTATACAATATTAACACTCTGATAATCTTCGATGTTCGCGTGTTTACTTGTGTGTTCGTCGCGTGCGCACAATCGTCGCTATAAGATAGGAAGAAATTCGAACGTTGAACATTTCTGAGCTCGGTGGACATCCACGGTGCTTTCTGAAGCAGCTTCCTAATGAGCCCAGTTCTCGTAGTTACCTTAGGTATATAAGAATGGCCTGCACCAATCACATCAGCCACTTATTCAAGCACGAGCAAGTTGGCGAAACCTCCTTGCAAAACATCGTTCAGGAGTCAGAATGAGATGGGCACTTGAAGAGCATCATAACTTGGATACCGGTTACCAGGGCTACTCCGGTGACCCAGGCAGTCGCAACCCGTATCCCAATCATAGCTCAAATGACAACTGCGACACGGGTTATGGCGATGTAGGTCACCGAGCATAAACGTCTATTTTGAATAAAAGGAGCACAAAATTCACTCAATTACGCAAGAAATAAACTTCTTACACCAGAATAAGTAAATCAGATCAGTTACTTTAAAACTACATTGACAACATATCGAAAAAAAATAGAATTTTTTTGTCCTTGAACTCACACCGTTGGTCGCTAGATGGCGCTACCACAACCACTTTTCGGGTTACGGCAACTTTTTTCAGGTTGCGGTAGCCAGGTTTTGTAGTGATTGCAACACACCCCACGAACGTGAGCTCTCTTCAATGAGCTCTTCATTGGTATTAATGGCGGCTGGGGCCATTGGTACATTAAATGACGTCATTAACGACGTTTATTAAATGACGATATTAAACTACGTCATTAATGATATATATTAAACGAATTTCATTGTTCTGAGTTTTCAAAACTATTCTGAACATGTAAAAACTATATTGGAAGTTAATATATAAAAGTATCTAAATATACAAACATATAAACACACCACGGTGGGCATCATATTGTTTTGATTTGTTTGGAATGCGGCTGAGATGGTACGAAGAACATTTACAAAACTCCTTGAAAATTTTTCTACTGCCCAATAAGATTATTCTGTCCTGTTTCATGTAGTGCTCAGTTTAAAAACAATTATAACTAGAGCACTCCGAGAGCCCATACCTCCGCCAAGCAAGGCAACAGTAACAGAAAATTCAAATTGAGACCAAGATTTCTTTGTAGCAACACAAAATCCAATTATTTTTTGTGCCTTTTGATAGTATTAACACTTTCTAGAATTTTCTGGAAGATCCACTGTAACTTTTTCAGTTGTGCTGCTAACAATCATTATGACACTCATATGTCAAACATACAAACGAACCAACCGATCTGCACTAAAATTTAATCATTTATGTCTTTTAACAATACTAACAAATCCTGGAAATTTCATAAAGATCCATTCAGAACTCCATTTAGAACTCGGCAACAAATACACGAACGAACAAACAGATCACCATAAAAATTTGGACATTTGCTTTTCGTAACAAACCTCACAACTCATGTAAATTTCATGAAAATCCGTCCATAACTTCTTGAGTTATAGCATTGACAAAAACAAGGCAGAAAGACAAACAAACAGATGCACGTATCTTCATCAAAAGTTAATCATTTGTTCCTCCTAACATACTTAACAATCCCGGTAAATTTCATCCAAATCAGTACATAAATTTTTTAGTTATCTTGAAGACAGGCTAATAGACTGGCAGGCAGACAGAGGGAAAGACAAACCCGACGAAAACATAACCTCCTTAGGGGAGGTAATGATGTTGAGTATGGACTGCAAAGAACTAAATGACCTCAGAAGCGTTTGAAACGGGGGGGCACCATTTAATGATGAAGGTGCCACACTACCAAATTACAGCCATGATATTTCATAAATATCAATACAATATCATTCGATAAAGTACAATGCGCTTTGTGTTATATTTGGGAACTTGACCGATGGTAGCGCAGTATATTCCTAATTTACCTACTAGTGCACCCGACCGTCAAAAATAGGGGCGAAGAATTCGTGATCATATATTTTCAGGATCACACTTTCGTTAATACAACTGCCAGCTTAAAGGAATATAGAGACGAGAGCTCACAACATCACAGCTGCTGAGTAGCGAAACCCTTCTTGCTTCTTCTGACATGGCAAAAATTAACTGCTTTTTACAGGCAGTCAATAAAGCGTCAAAATAATAATTCTGACTCTGTATCTTGCTTACGCCAGAATATCACATAAGTCGAAACTTGCACTCAGCCAAAAGCTGCTTTGTCGACGAAAAGAAATCAAGTTGGAAAAATGAATGATACTACCAAATTATCTTTGGTAAGAAACTAAGAAATTGCATACACAAGAAGGCTAAGGGAAGCCTTACATATCTTCAGTGCTTCGATATCAACCTTGTCAGAGTAAGCAGTGCGTTCAAATGTAAGGCATTCTTGTACTTTCGCCATCGCTTCTAGCCAGGCCTAATTTTCGCCTGTTATCTTTAAGCGAGACCGACAAACAGATAAACACACAAGGGTCATTATTATATTGTAGATTCCTTAAAAAATTTGGTACCCATTCCATAAAATTGGCACCCATTTCACAAAACTAAAGATATCTGCATTGCATTCAATATGGGAGAGCTGCATTTAAATTCTAAATTGACTATTAAATTAAAGAATAGCTTGCAGTCTTTCTGTAACACATTATTATGAGCAAGAACTGAAACGGTAGCTATAGATAGCATATGGGCATTAGATTCAACATGAGAGAACTGCACTGGTATGAACAATATATTATTTTACTAAAATAACTTTGTACCCTTCACACATTAAGGTCAAGCGCAGAGAATTTACCAATCGATATATGCATACAATTCAATATGGGAGGAAAACATAGTTACGAATATAATTCTTGCACCATGTAAATCAGTTCAGAGAAACAAGGGGTAGCCATGCAGATCAAACCATTCACCAATAAATATTTATAATGCTTTACCGGGTGCTCAAACAATTCACATTACAAAAGGAGAAAATTTGTACAGGACATCAATTCAAGGAATTATACACGTGTGACGATGCTAAATACCATAAACATTACACATAAATATTGGGAGAGAAGATTATAGGAACAAAAAAAATAATCGAAGTCACTGAAACAGAATGTCTTAGAAGTCAAGTAATTACCAGAAATGCCAAAGTATACTTTAACGAATAAACGCCATTGGTCATGTATTGTACAGAAGAAAGTACAACAGCAGCAAACTTATTCAAAAACACGAACTGATATAAATCATCTACATATAAATAAGCCGCACAGAAAGCGAGGAGGTACACAGATGTAGCATCAAAATTAGAGCAAAGGTCTGAGAGGTAAGATACAAGACATTTAATATGTGGTAATTAGCAAAGAAAAGCATGAGAACATCCACAGTTTACACAGAAAACGGTACATGTGACGCTCAAGGAAAAAGTCACAGGAACGCGACAACAAAGTTGCCACTCTCAATTTTTGAAGAGCTGACGGAACCTGCTAAAATTTAAGTAATGTTGGCGGCAGAGATAAAACGGTACAGTATGTGGTCAACCTCACGTGGTACGTTAGGTTAGTTAAGAATAGGTCACACTAGGTTAGAATAGAATGGTTCAGCTGGAATAGGCGCCCATCTTTACTTATAGGTACCTACTCTGATTGTATCTGAATTTCAGGCAGACTACATACTATAAAGGCACCGATAGAAGAAAGTAAGATTAAACACACGAAATAGTTGCAAGCAATTTGGATATAGATAATTAGAGTAACCATACAGATGATCATCACACCATTGTTTCAGCTTACGTCAAAAGATTGCTAGGGCGGAATTGCTACGTTTATTTGACCTTAGATACAATGATTTAGAGTCTGTGACACCGTAATCGCAGTTTCTACAGCATTTCACAGCATTAGTGATACCCTTAAACTGGAAAGCCCCAGAACTGAAAATATTAGAGTAAATTTTGCATCGTAATCTGCACTGTGAACTAGAAACGTCCAGTAGACGTCTGGGTGGGGCAGGTTTTCCCAGCGGCCGGGCCGCACCAAGTCCCCTGGACACAGTCTGCCACACACGCTTTGCGTGCGGAGGGCAGGTTTTCCCAGCGGCCGGGCCGCACCAAGTCACCTAGACACAGTCTGCCACACGCGCGTTGCGTGGGGGGAGGTGGGGGTCGGAAGCTGCAGTGCAGGAAGTACGCGTCTCTTTGATGTTAGTTAAAAAATATATCTTAGGATTCGAGCAGGCTTCTGAAACGGACTAATTTAAGACTTTAAAGTACTACTGTACTGTAGGCTCCAGCCCGTCTAATAGCTGTCATAAATACTGTGTCCAACCGTCGCCGGGTAGTATCAATGTTGATTCAGCAGAAATACCTTCCTTTGGTCACAGTCGATAGCCGAATGGTCCTGTAAATCATAAACATTTCCCTCTGTGGCACGCTTGGACCCCAAAGCATATTTTCGATTACGAAAACCGTTAACATTTTCAATTATTATGCACGAAAAAGGGAGAAAAAAAAGTTACAAAATTTTGTGAGGGATACATTGACACTTGCGTGCTGCAAGAAGACACTGCAGGCTACTGACGGTCCCATTTTGTTCTACCACTAAGTATAGTTACATTACTGTACAGAGCATAACCCACAGGGCTTGGCCACTAACTCGAAATACCAAATCTCAACACACTACGTTAGAATACACATAAGTTGTTGAAATTCCTACAAAAGATGGGGATGGAACACCAGGGTTACCATGCAAAACGGGCTGCCAAAAGGAAGTTCAGTTTTCTGTGCAATTAAAAAGTTGATTGATGTAACAAATTTAAACTTAGAGACGTCGAGGTAAGTAAGAGAACATCGAGAAGGAAGAAAAGCACTCACCAGTCATTGACTAGGTTCAGAATACTCTTCCTATATGCAGGAAAGCAAGCATTAGGAAAAGGTATGGTCAAGTTAAAGGTGCCGCACACGCTGAATGTGCCATACAAATTGGTGAATAGGCTTTTTGTTTTCTTAGAGACATAATGCTATCTCTGTCTCTCATCAATTGTTGACCACAGGAAGTGTCCACATTCTACGTAGCAATTAGTATATACAGTTGAGTTTAGCCTGCCATATCCTCAACAATGGCGAGGCAAAGAGAGGAGGAAACAAGAACCATGTAGTACTCATGGCAAACGAAACCCTGAACCCGAGCACGGAGGGCCACCGCACGTCGGGACAGTGGGTTAGGAAAGGGCAGGACAAAAGCTGTTAATTACAGAATGAAACTGGCAGCAAAGGGTAAGAACAAGAAAGTTGTCATGAAAGCCCAACTAAGGAATGCTCACTGCAAGGTAAACCAATATTTTATAGCATTAAATGATTCCATCGGAGATAGAATCATTCATGGCGGACTCTCATAATGGTAATGATACATGCCCTATACGTTATTGATGTGTAGTTATGTACGCAGGTGCAGATTCATTGGATAAAGCGAGTGCTGCAAGGACGTTATCTATTATCATTAGTTATATATAATGTTATCAGTATAGCAAGCAGGATATTATGTCGTTATCTGTGCTACAGAGGTAGTCAAATATTAGCACTAGGCATAGAAGTTAGTTCAGTTCAAAGGGATATTTTACGCTGTAATCATGCATACGCGCAGAGCTCCTCACTCTGTACAGTTTATCTGTGACAGCCTAAGGCGTTGGAGCACAATTTCATTTCTCATAAACAAATACCATTGTTGGAAACGAAAAGTTGACACTAGGCAACATTAGATTGCGTATTTCATCTTCGACTTAATAACTCCTGTAAATCCGAGGATAACAGCAGCACCACGAGCTGTGACAGTTCGTCTACTGCAACTGCCTGTAGGACTGCGTTATCTTTACGATAACGTAGTGTGGGACTCATCATATATTACAGAGACAAAAATTTTGGGCATCTTGTTTTCAATGTAGCTTTCGATAAGCAAATTTTGAAATTATTTATTGGAACGAGATATAGGAACAAGTCTTTGTCTACAAATAATACCTATGGATCACTAGACAAAATCATTGTATACCTTTTCTGTACACTCGAATTTTTCGTTGTCGATCGGTATCTTACAAGCAATTGGGAAAAATTATTGTCAATTATCTCTCCACATTTACTAAACCCTATTGATGTCTCTTGTGCTTCACGAGACTGTTTTGTACGCTTCAAAAAAATCTTGTAAACAAATTCACACTCTTGAAGTATACTTCTGAAAAAACCTCACCGAGCTCTGGTGTGTAATACAAAACGTTTGTCATTTGATGGACAGTTCGTGGGAACAATTCACGAGAGAAGAGAAAGTGACGAGTCAACGCTCTCCGCCACACACATGGCATCGGCCGCACTGCAATGTGTGGGACAAAGATCGCAGAGATCAGCAATCTACAACAAAGGCAGACTGGTTCTCCGATTAATTCCTTCATACAATTTTGTAAACATTCTTCACCTTAGTACATGGTACAGTGGTAACCCCGTCACTCGAAGACCCATTATTCGAAAAAATCTTTAAGTCGGACCGAAAAACAAAAAAATATTAAGAACGAGACTCTTTACTAAAATATCGACAGAGTAATTCGAGGGTCTGTGAGTGTTTATTCGCCAACGCAGCATCTCACGCGCTCAAATCAATACACGAGTAATTTGTAGTCGAACCATTTCCGAGATCGACTTGCGTTCGAGTTACGAGGCACCACGTACAGGGAAGCAAGACTGCAATTCAAGGCACTTATTTATTTCACTGAGAGACTCTTTTTACAAAGCTAGCCGGGTCATGATTAGAATATGCAAAACATACAAATAGTATATAATTGGTGCCAAAGCATATTGAGGTATATATATTTCAGGCGGTGGTGAGAGAGAGAGATAATAAATACAAGTATAGTAAGACATTTAGGCAAAGCGAAAGATGGATGTGTGCACGTCAGATGCTCGGAGTGCGACTTCAACTCAGGACACTTTAGGAAGTAGTCAGAAAATAAGGGATACAAATTTTTTTAGAGAAAATTTTTTGAAAAAACGAGGTGTTAGCCAAGTCTTAACTGGACTGAGGGGCACTAGTGCGACAAGCATTCATGAATGTATGTCCGTTCTGGGCGGATACGTGCGCCCAAAGACCTAAGTCTTGGATGACTGGATAGTTCATAGGCGGACCTGTGACACCAACTAGAGGATCCAGGTCGCTTTAAAAATAGATGTGAGAACAAAGCTCAAAGCATAAGGTAAGCCTGCACAGAAGCAGTGTATTGACATAGTTTCAGGCAAGGGTAAGTAAAATGACTAAAAATTTAGGTGGCAGTGTTTCGAACAATCTGCAGATAGATATGAAAGACAAGAATACTGAACAAAGAGACAGGTAAGGTACGCATATGTTTTCTGATCAGGGATTTAAAAAAAAAATATGCGATTAGATCATTTCATTTTGAACAATCACAGCATACTATTGAAAGATTACTTCTTGTTATATGTACTACTCTTCAATTTGTACTGAATATTACACATCCAATTTTATCGAAATTCTAGTAGAAAGAAACCAGAATCTACACAAATATTCATTGCTGAAAGTTAACTCCGCAAATGTCTTGAACTTTAGCACATCAGGAGAGTAATAATCTTCGTTTGTAGATTAGTTACTCGCACACTAGTAGTATAAACTAACACGTATTTACTGTTCGTTGCAAGTTTTTGATACGTCACAGTTTACATGTCGTATTCTTATCGTTTAGCAGGGGAACAAATAAAGAATACAAACCATCCATGGATGACAACTAACGGCTCGAAAAACAAGTCTACATATTCTAGGTATCGCAGAAAACGTAATATTTGTGATATAATAAACACAAAAACCAGACTCAGCCGTACTTCAAAAATATAATCTGTAAATCCTGCCGGAAAGTAAATGTCCTTATGACATAATTTAAACATAAATATTGCATAACTATTTTCTTTCTTCATTGTAGGAGTTACTTTCTCCTTCAAATATTTTAATGGAATTTTTCTTTAGAAGAAAAGCATCTTCTGTTTTGCAAAGAGAAACCCAAATAATCTTCAGCATCTTGGAATTCATGTATGAGACAAAGCAATTACAGGATTCGGAAGTAGGCACTTCATTTATGTGACACAAAAGTATTAAAATGCAATAACTTATAAGCATAATAGTCATAGGCATACGACAGCGACTACGGCGAGTACTGCCGCACTCAGCGGGGCTGCCGGACTCACTTGATGTAGGGCTGGTGGAGGGAGATGAGGGCGCAGTGTACGGTGATGGTGGTTGCTGAGAGGTGGAAGTAGTCGAACAGCACGGGTAGGTGGTAGTGCAGGCCCCTGCACACGAACACGCGCATTGATAAAAATATTTGGCAGAGTAAAGTAGTTATTCTGTCGATACTAGAAGACTTTCAGTTATGTTGAAATAAGTCAACTCATCTATGTGTCAGAGCACAAACATTATTCATAACTGAATTATGGCAGAAAACTATCTATCGACCAACTATATTATTCTATATTATATAGAAGTACGGTGTGCGTACCCTTGGTTCTCGTAATATGCGAGTACGTAATATTCACTTTTATGCGAGAAAAATTAGCTCCTACGCGATTACTGTGTTACTCGATTACTGAGATACACTCGAAATATGCGATTCGCGAATTCACCTTTTGCGAACTTTTCGCGACTGTAACCCTCGTAGAACCAGAAATGTAGGAACGTGTACCAACATTGCCGGATACCGACGACAGCGTTCAAGTGTGATTCTGTAAAATTTAAGGTTGCAGGGGCAAGAATTCCACTTTGCTGGGTTTGTAAGCTCTATGGATACACGGGACAGCATTCAAGCGTGATAAGTTTGTAGAGTTTATGGATACCGAGAACAGGATCCAAGTGCGATTAGTTTGTAAAGTCTACGGATACTGAGGACAGGATTCAAGTGTGATTAATTAGTAAAGTCTACGGATACTAGAGACAGAATTCAAGTGTGATTCGTTCGTAAAGTCTACGGCTACTAGGGAGAGGATTCATGTGAGATTAGTTTGTAAAATCTAGGAATACTGGCGACAGGATTCAAGTGCGATTAGTTCGTTAAGTCTACGGATACTAGGGAAAGGATTCAACTACGATTAGTTCCTAAAGTCTACGGATACTGGCGACAGGATTCAAGTGCGATTAGTTCCTAAAGTCTACGGATACGGGGAAGAGGATTCATGCGTGAATAGTATGTAAGGTCTACGGATACTGGCGAAAAGATTCAAGTGCGATTAGTTTGATAAGTCTACGGATACTAGGGAGAGGATTCATATGCGATCAGTTCGTAGAATCTACGGATACTGGGGAGAGGATTCATATGTGATTATTTTGTAAAGTCTATGGATACTGGGGAGAGGATTCATGCGTGATTAGTTTGTGAAGTCTATGGATACTGGGGACAGCATTCAAGAGCGTTTAGTTCGTAAAGTCTATGGATACTGGGGACAGAATTAAAGTGCTGTTAGTTCGTAAAGTCTATTGATACTGGGGACAGGATTAAAGTGCTGTTAGTTCGTAAAGTCTATGGATACTGGGGACAGGATTAAAGTGCTGTTAGTTCGTAAAGTCTATGGATACTGGGGACAGGATTAAAGTGCTGTTAGTTCG
>LQNS02000137.1:22024491-22047389 GCA_001587735.2 Parhyale hawaiensis | reverse complement strand
TTAAATTAGATGTGCAATTAATTACATTAAAATCCAACAACAAGCATACCGGTAGAAGGAAATTTTCCAAACACTCAAAATAAAGTTGGTAAACCGTGAAAATTTTCACGGGTCCAGCTAGTATCTATTAATGATGAAGAGCGTGACACAAAAGGTAAGTAGGTAGGTACGTACTTACGTAGGTACTAGCGTATTAATATATAGATAGGTTGCTGGCTGTTTTAGGTTGCGGGATGCAACCCGTTACGAGAGCGTAGAGCTGTACATCGCTCAACCGATCCACTGGGTCGTGAAATCCCTTCGATAATAATGTATACTATAATAAGAGAGCTGTTTGTCAGTCCGTCCGTCTGTCCGGAGCCTTATTTTCCCCTATCTAATACTGAAGAAAAAAATTCCGAGCTACCCAACTTTTTTTGTTGCGGAGAGGGTATCTTGGATACGGGGAGGCACTTGGGCGCTTGCCTGCATGCTCGTATTTGGACATGTTCATTTTCAACGGTGCTACGGGTGATGTCACTTAATTACGTCTCATCTAGACTATCAACCCTTTTGTTAAGCTGAGATCTTTTCAAATATATCTTTTTATGACTTATTCAACAAAAGGGTTGCGCTTGGTGCATATCAAACCTTTTGTTGAGCCAAGATGTTTTCAAATATATATTTCTATGACTTATTGATCAGAAGGGTCGCGTTTGGTGCACTAGTAATAATAATAATAATAATTAATGATAACACTAACAGCCATAACAGTAGTTATAATAATATTATCAAAGCACCTGAAGTACCTGATATGAAAAAGAAATTTAAAGAAGCTGCTCATCTACATTTCCAGTCATAACGTGTCCATACTCAGTTTTTGACTATTTAACTCATTGAACAGTTTTTTAACTTTGCGTTTTCTCTCGTGAACGGATCCTTGTAACTAGCTTTTAAATAGACCATTTTGAATTTTAATGTGACCGAGTTCACCTAGCTGCCACCTGTCTGGGGTTTCAGCGCAGGATTGGTCTCGTTCATTTTAATGGGTGGGCAGCTGAAACCTTAAAGGCGCTACTTTATCATTATCTACTACGTTCTATAAATCATTTCTTTCGATTGTTTACTGGACTTTATTGTTATTTTCCACATTATTCAGCTAATTTTACTCACGGGACAATAGCCCCTCTAATGTGTTTCATGTTACAAGATTACTTTCTTTGTCTTTGTATTATTAGAATTCTTTACGTCCAAGAAGCGGATAGGCTTAGAGATGCCTATTGTCATCCCTCTTTTCTGTTTTTAATAATTGTATGACGATACATGAGTTTTACCCAGTTGTGGCAAATAAATTTCTATGTAGTTCCTATGGAATTCCAGTATTAGTAAATAATTATAACACAATAAGTTTACAAAACCACCTACAAGTACATAGTAAACAGCATAATACACTAGTTATAGGGCACAGTCGCATGAAGAGGAAGGCACGCACAGCCAAAATACACAAATACACTCAACTTATGACTTCAGACATCATTGGCACGGAGCGTTTTGTACGTACACAGAAGCAAAATTAATAAAAAGAGAGAACCTTTGGCTGCCATCTTACAGAGATTCACTCCTGACACTTGCTTACCTCTATACCATGTACTTGAAAAACACCTTTTTATACTTGCCAGTATGGAGAATGTACGAGCGATATGCGATAACTTCCCTGGCAAACACGCTAGTAACAATAATAATAGTATAATTTACATCAAAAACTCAATCATCATTACAATAACAGGAATTTACACATAGGCCTACTGTACCTTAAGTAAAACATTATCATGTAATAATGAAACAAAATCTTTCTAAAATAAACACAAGGGTCGACCAAATTTTAGAAAAATAGCGTTTCAAGAAGCTTTCCCATTATCAAAAAATTTTAAGGATAATCTATTGAAAACACTATTTATAGGTGAATAACCTATATCTTACGTGCTATCTGAACGAAATCTAAAATGCGAATGACTGAAGTGCTCAGAGGGTCCGGATGTCGATGCCTATCGAAGTCAGCGGATTAAGATCAGCTATGAACTGTGAGCAGCGGTGTAACCGAGGTCATTATGTTGAGGCTGAAAGTTGTTCTATGGATGTAGAGGAATCCTAAAGTTGTGAGTTCGATCGGGTTAGAGATGCCAATGAAGGAGAAGTCTGTCCTACTCAAGGAATGTTTATTTTGTTCTGAGTGAAGACGCAAGCTTTATGTGCGGGTTTTATGAGTGGTAAACCAGTTCGACTAGATACACCTAAATATTCAAGTTAATAGCGACTTTGCAATGTTGTCCAGTGCTACCTATGGACGAAGCATTGCGGCTTCTGTATTGAAATCGGTACATAACACTAACAAGAGGGATAAGGAAGATTTGTCTTTAAATTCAAAGTAGGGCCCTATGGTAAATGTGTTTTTATATGAAAATTTGAAGTTTATAATTGTTTGTATGTGGTAATGCCGGATTCGAATGGTTTATCTACAAACAGTTTGCAGTAGTGGTCAAAAAGGTGGTGTGGGTAGTCGTTATTTTTGAAAAGTAGTGAAAAAAATTCTACTCAACATGAAAATGTAGAATTAAAGGATGATAGATGGCATGCTCGAAATAGTAGAGTTTTAACTGCATTGATTTTAAATTGATTAAAGCAAAGACTAAAGTAAGTCGCTCCGGGGCCTAAAAATGTGGAGTTTCTATAAACTCTAGTGGTCAGTGTTGAATTTTGATTAATAGTTAGAATATATAAGAAGGTTATCGAATTGTTTGGTTATTTTTTTCAGTGAATGTGATGTTTGGGTATTTATTATTCAAATCTGCCAAAATAAGATTAAATCTTTGAATTCAATAGCCTTCTTCGATAATCTAATTGCTAATCAATACTCAACACTGACCATTAGAGTTTATAGAGAATCCACATTTTCAAGCCTCTGAACAATTTACTCTAGTCACCGTTAAGATCAATTTAAAATTAATATAATTAAAACTACTATTCTCAGCATACCATGCATCTTCCTCTTATCTTACATTTTCATGTGCAGTAGATTTTCTTCCAACATTTTTGGAAAATAATGGCTCCCCACACCACCTTCCAGACCACTACTGCAAACTGTTTTTAGACAAACTATTCTGTCCCGGCAATACCAAACCTAACGTTCGTAAGTTAAACTTATTTCACTCCCTTCCATAGTACACCAAAGCCCTTGTTAATCTGATGAACTCTCGAAGAACGTTCCCCTCTGAAATCTACCTACATATAAACTTAAAATTTTCCTACAAAAACACATTCTCCATAGGGCCTTGCTCTAAATTTAAAGACAAATCTCTCACGTTCCTTTCGTTAAGTGTTATCTACCGATTTCAACGCAGATACTGTAATGCTCCGTACGTAGGTAGCACTAGACAACATTATAAAGCCCGCACTGACCAACATCGAGGTGTATCTAGTCTAATCAGTTTACCACTCTCAGAATCCGAACATTCAGTTTCACGTTTTCATGCAGAACAAAATAACCAACCTATCAGTAAGAAAGACTTATCCGTCATTGACATCTGTAACCAGATCGAACTCGCAAGTTTACAGTCCGTCAATGTCCACAGAACAAAACCTAGCATGAACATAACTACCTTAGTTCATATTTCAAAGCTTACTTTTATCATCTGACTGTACAGGTATCGAAATACGGACCTTCCGAACAACTTCAGTCATTTACATTTTAGACTTCGTACCGATAACACGGAAAATATATGTTACTTACATATAACTAAATCTTTTAAAGAGATTATCCTTCAGACTTTCTGATGACGGGAACACTTCCAGAAACGTTATTCTTTTTTCAAAATTTGATCATCATATAAATTTAGCGGCTAAAAAGAACAGTAAGAAAACAGAGAAACAGGTATTATCTAAATCAGCTCCCTTCTGCATGCAGCAAAAGCGAAAAAAAAAGTTGAAGCAGCAGTAGGTAATAGACACAGCAGTTAGAGGTCATTCTGATCAGGTAAGTCCTCACCTACTTGCAGAATCTTCACCCACGATTGCTTGAGCGCCGAACTCTGATCATGTGGGTCAGAGTATATCCTGTGAAGTACCGAGTTATCAGAATTTTTCACTCTCATCTGCAGGTTATATACACATTTGAGAGGACATTCTTCATCAAATGAGGCAAAGAAATTGCTAGCTCCTCTGTAGGTGGGAACATCCACTAACGGCCGATAGGTACAGCATTATATTCCTTCCTTGAGAATTTAGCCCAAAGAGAGTTGCAGTACAGTATTTTGGATAGCAATATGTTTTTAATACTGTAGTTGAATCTTGACATTCAGAGAGCAGCTACGAAAGTACCTTCAAATCTGATAACCTGTGGCATTTAAACACCTAACTTGCGGTGCAAACTCTGCACCATCATCAAGTTTTCATTAAAAAGATGTCCCAGATACACAAAGCTGTGTATATGGACTTTACACCGCTTGACATTTTTTGCTGAGTTCTACTCTGCTAGCTGCTGCGAGAGTTAAGCAACATACACACAACCCCTAACCTGTGTTGTACGCAATATCAAGCTTCTAAGCTTCATCGTCACAGACGGAAGGTAGCTTTTGAAGAGAGTTGTGATGTGGTGCAAGAAGCAACGTATCATCTGCGTAGTAGAGGGCATTAGCGCAGCTCCCGCCCGTGAAACAGCCTAATCCACTACCATTTAGCTTGTTGTGAATGTTATCAACAGAAACATTGAGAAGCAACGGTGAGAGAAGACTGCACTGTCCGATTCCCTTAGAAGTACGGAAGCGCTCAGAGAATGAATTTCCCTAGCTTGCTACGCCTTAAAGACAATCTGTTGTAAGGCAAAGGGATACTGAGTGGCACCCACAACCTGCAACATAAGACATTCTGTGGCGAAGTTGAGGCGGCACTGAATGACACCAACAACCCCTAATGCCTACGAGCAAGAAACATTGCTTTGAGAGCAAAAGGTGATATTGAGTTACGACCACAATGCCTATCTTATCAGTACCCCCGGCGCCTGTCGAACAGACAGGACAGCTATCAGAGCACGCGTCACCTTCAGCGTCAACCGTCTGGTCTCCGCAGCTACGACACAATGACACATAAAAGCCTCCAACAATGACATCATGCCCTTTGTTGAGTCTCTCCATGGCTCTGCTCGGTAATTACTTAACTTTGGTCGAAACTCTTTTGAGAAAATTTTCCACGGGATGTTTCTCTCGTTTCGCTTTCGGCGGACGTTTCAACTTAAGCTTTTTCGTGCGAAATCTTGTGATGTTTTCTGATTGCTTTATTTCTTTTATTTTTTCTCGTTTTGTTCTTCGAGAACAGTTGAGCGAAGGCTACTTCGTGCAAATCCGCGATAGACTTTTTCTTTGTTTTGTTTTCTAAGTCAATTTCTTCTTGATCCGTTTTGCAGACGTGGAGTTTTAATCCTGCTTTGAAAATCTACGAAATTTTCCCTTGTACTGTTTCATGAAAACTAAACTGTCCGTGACATTTTGGGTCACTAACAGCCTATCTTCAGTATTCCATTTTCTTCTGCTCGATTCGTGGATTTGCAGTAGGCTATGACAGATTTTTTAAGTACCAAAATACAGAGAGAGACGAGTATTTTTCTGAAGTAAAAGTAAAACAATCAGTCCACAATTGATTTTTTTGTGTCCCCCCCAATGCCCCCTCTCAAAAATGTACCAGTTGCGAAAGTTCTACTCGACTTTTTTTAATGTCCTCATCATATGGAATAGGAAAATACATGGTAGAGCCGTGAACAGAAATGTACACAGGAACCTCCCTATAAAACCTGGACTAATGGGAACTCTCCCTTTGGTTATGTTGACGTGATTCCAGCTTCCAAAGTTGGAATGTTCCATTTAGACTAACTTCCCTTCAGTGTATTATGTGTGACGGTATTGCGTTAACTTATTACTGTTTTTATAGTACAGAGAAATTTCACGTCACTTCACTGTTCCAACTGACGTTTTCACTTTGAGTAACTCGCCTCCACCTGCACCGCCATGCACCACTTCTGCACCACACACGGCAGCAGACACTTGGTGCGGCCAGCGGCACAAGTTGTTGGTTTAGTGGATCAGCGCGACTGGACGGCTCGTGCTTCTGGCTCTCTTCTGGAACCGGCCACTTCACTGCAACGTTCTCTCGCCACTGAGGGAAATGTTGCCGCCGTGCTGCTCAGTTCCAGTCCTGCCACCACCACTGAGGGAAATGTTCTCTCTGTACTGTCAGTGCTTGTCCTGCTGTCCCACTGAGGGAAATGTTCTCTCTGTACTGTCAGTGCTTGTCCTGCTGTCCCACTGAGGGAAATGTTCTCTCTGTACTGTCAGTGCTTGTCCTGCTGTCCCACTGAGGGAAATGTTCTGTCTGTACTGTCAGTGCTTGTCCTGCTGTCCCACTGAGGAAAATATCGACCGGGCGTGCATAGAAAGCCTGCAGCAATAAGAACGCCGTCCAACTGTCCGTCACTTCTACTCTTCCTGATAAGATCTATGGGCGCAACGCACTACAACTGCGCTGGAAAGCTTTGAAAACGCTGGAGAAATTTTGTTTTGAGTCTCTGCACACGCCAGTCAAAAGAACGAGCTTCGTCGTCTCCGTGCGAATGCGTTGCTGTGCCTATTTAAAAAGCACAGACACTTGAAAAGAAGTGTTATACTGTAATTCTCTCCAAGCTGGAGAATTACACTTAGCTAACGGCATTAGCTGAGCGAACTGAACTGGCGTCTAACATTTTACATCTTTTTTTATAAACATAAAGCTGTGTGCGTGAGGGCTTAACAAAACGTTACGAGGAAACTCGTTCTTTTGGCTAGTGTGTGTACCAGCTTTGAGCAGTTTTTACGAGAGAGATATATCCAGTGCTTTATTAACAGTATAATTTGATGCCCATTATCACGATTGTGGTTGACGTTAAGATTGATTATGCTCGTATTATTCTGTTGGTCATGGTGTTCGTGTGACATATGTTGTTGTTTGTGTTCCAAAGGCTTCGTCCTCTGGATGCTTCCTCCGACGCTGGAACGATACCGCGGCCTGGGGACCGTCCCTTTTGTTAGCTGGGAAGTGGAGCGGATGTTGTGTTGTTGACTGAGGGTCTGCTAAGCAGGCGGCTGTGCTCCAAACTGCCGGCGCCACACTATGCACTCGCATGCACAACTTGATCTGAGGATGTGTGGTTCGCACGTCGTTCATACTATCGTATCGATATCCATGCTACCAACTTCTACTATGTGTTAGGATGTGCGAGTTGTACATCAGCGCACGAGTTGTGTGTGCGGATGCACAGCGTGGCGCAGGCATTATATGTACAACTACAGCACTCTGAGAGCGCATACCTCCGTCAAGTAAGGCAACTGTAGCAAAAAATTCAAATTGGCTCTGAAATCCTAATTTTCTTTGTATAAACTCCAAAATCTAATCATTTATATCTTTTTATAGTAATAACAGCTTGTTTAATTTTCTTGAAGATCCGTTCATAACTTTTTGAGTTATACTGTTAACAAACGTTATGACAAACATGAGTCAAACAAGCAAATGATCAAACTGATCTGCACCAAAATTTTATCATTTATGTCTTTCAACATTACTAACAACCCCTATAAATTTTATTATTTATATTAAGATCTATTCATTATTTTTTGAGTTCTTGTGCTAACAAGCATAAAATTAAAAACAGTGATAAACGAACGAACGAATGGATCATTACCAAAATTTGGTCATTCACTCTTTGTTATATACCTAACAACTCATGGTAATTTCATCAAAATCCATCCATAACTTTTTGAGTTATAGCATTGAGAAACAAACAAACAAACGGATGGACATATCTTCACCAAAAGTTAATCATCTGTTCCTTATAACATACCTAACAATCCCTGTTAATTTCATACAAATCGGTTTATAACTTTTCGAATTATCTTGGTGACAGACAGACAGAGAGACAGACAGACAAACACGACGAAAACATAACCTCCTTGGCAGAGGTAACTAAGCGAGGTGCTGCTGGACGGGATGAGCACATGAACGACGCCGGCCTTACGATAAGGAGGGCCAGGACTAGTCAAACTGGTAGTTGGGCGTGGGGGGCATAACCATCAAGGTATAGCCAGGCATAGCTATGGCTGCATGATGAACTATCTAGAGCACTCTGAGAGCGCATACCTCCGCCAAGAAAATCAATGTTGGCGAATAATTGAAATTCTTATTGAAACAAGAACTTTCTTTTTATCATCATCAAATTTATATCTTTTGTGCCTTTGACATTTTTACACTTCCTGTAATTTTCTTGGAGATCGTCCATAACTTTTTGAATTATGTTCTGTTAAACATGATGACAAACATCTAGTTAAATACACAAGCAACCTAACGGATGATCACCAAAATTTGATCATTTGTGCCTTTCAACGTTTCATGAAGGTCCGTCTATATATTTTTCAGTTATGTTTTGGTAAACATAAAAAATCCTAGGAACAGACAAAAACGGACCGCTACATCAGAATTACTTGCTCTTCGTAACATCAACAATTTCTATATATTTCATGAAGATCCGTTCGTAACTTTTTGAGTGATATGACTAAAAAATAGGTAAACAACTAAACAAACAAGCAAACTGTCGGACGAATTTTCACCAACAGTGTTGATGGCAGCCAAAGAGAGACTATTATTATTATTATATCACACCAGACTTTCGACGTGGGAACAGAAAACTCTATGAGGTTGGCAAATCCCCACGCAAACAACCCAGCGAGTGAAAAAAAAGAAAGAGAAGATCCGAGATCACAGAATAGCTCTGTGCACAGCTCGTTTAAAGCTGCCAATACCCTCACTAGCAAACACAGATAACCATCAAGACTATTCCAAACATCCAAACATGATGAAAAAAAAAAAAACGAACGAGAATACTGGCCCGTATGACATCGTAACGGTTCCAAGGCAAACTCATGAAGGGCACCAGTACGCTTAATACATGTCACCCGAACAAACGGCTCCAAAATCACACACTGGATGACTAGATCAATTATATATTTATACACAAAGCAGACCCCACCAACTCTGCGACGATGCGCCAGATCACAAGGCACAACACCATCCAGTATGAACGCACATCGACGGACAACTTTATCAAGCAAACACAGATGGCGATCGGCAGCAGAACCCCAGACTGCGGAGCAGTATTCCAGAAGAGAGAGGACATAGTAATTAAAGCAGCCACGTGTCATTCTACCGACCAAAACACCCTCCAAGCATGCCCCATAAGACCAATTTCGGCGATGCACGTGAGGCAACCGAACAAGTGTGGAGCTTAAACGTCAACTTTGGATTAAACTTGATATCCAAGATAACCAAGTCATCAACCACAGGAAGTGACACACCATCCAGTACTAGTGCAGGGAAAGAGGTCTCACACTGTACGTGATCTGGACACGAGCATTTAATCTTACCCACATTTAGCCTCATCTCCCACCGAGAACACCAGGAATCAATCACTTCCAAATCATGCTGAGTGAATCCTGAAACCTCCAACCTATCACTAGGCTTATCGGAAGCAGCCAGCAAAGTAACATCATCAGTGTAACCAAGAAGCAAATTATTAACAAGATCAAACAGGTCCGCCGTATATACAATGAATAACAAAGGGCCTAGAACACGGAAACCACATCCAAGAACTCTCTCCTCTTCCCATCAACAACTACTCATTGACGCCTGTCAAATAAAAATTGACTAATTACAGCGAAAACTGAACCACAATACCCATCAATCTCAGCTTATGGAGCAGCCCATGGTGATTCACGCGATCAAAAGCAGCACTGAAGAAAAGCTAAACCAACCTTGCCTCATGACTCCCATCAAGTGCCAGCTACAACTCTTGAGAAATGTGAAGCAGGGCATCACAAGTTTCCAAGCCCTTACGAAAACCACACTGTGTTGAGGGGAAGGACACCCTGCTTCTCAATAAAGTAACCCAACCTCGACGCAACCAACCTCCCATAAACTTTCGACAAAACAGGTGTGATCGAGATGAGTCTATAGTCAGAGGTTCGGGATGAGACAGAGCCCTTCGAAACAGGCGTCACATGAGCAACACGCCAGCATTCCGGAAAAGAGTCCAGCAGCGTTTCGCTCTTCCCGGTGTTGCAATGTGCTTCATCTGGGTCGTGCTACCTGTCCGTGGTGGGCCGTGCGTGAAGTTTTAATAATAATAATAATCCAACGGAACACGGAAGCAAGCGGGGCTGCAAGTACACCTGCCACCCTCCAAAGAAAGAGAGGAAACATACCCAATGGATCAGTGCCCCCATAGGGGTCCAGGTCAAGAAGAAGGCGGTGCACTTCAGAAGGTCTAACAGCAAAACCGGAGAACATCGGCTCGGAACCACGCGCTAAAGGAATGCGCACCCGGTCCCGGCTCTGCTTCCCATCAAAGTAGCGCTACAAAAGGTCCGCCTTGGCAGCGGGGTCCACAACAAGACCACCACCAGCACCAAGTGCTCTTCAAGGTGGACCTTCAATTATGTGCACAAACAGAAGAAGCCAGCAACTCCCTGGACCTCAAATTATGCTCCCTCTGAGCTGCCACATAAGTAGCACCAGCCCGACGCTGCTGTTCCCTGATACGCTGAATGTCAACAGCAGACCGGCTATTGCGCCAACGAGCATATGCCTCCCGCTTCAACTGGTGTGCCCTCCTACAGCATCATCAAGCCAGGGCTCATCACCTGTCCTGACGGTAATGAAGCGGGAAGGGACATAGGCGCGCGCCATGTCAGAGAGCAGCCGATCCAAAGTAAACTCTCTCACAAGACCCCAAGGTAGCGCAAGGATGGCGCCAGAGACGGCGTACCAATTCACTCTGGACTTCAAAAGTATTTCACGCCTAACAATGACTCTGGGGACCCGCTGACGGACTTGCAGCGTCACAGAGAGGGCACCATGGTCCGAGGAACCACTGAGAGACGCCATTGACACTCCAACCAAGTCAGGAACATCAGTCACCAGTAGGTCAAGAACCCCTCCCATCAAATGGGTGGGACCCTCAACCAACTGCTCACAACCAGAGGCAATCGCGAAATCGAAGGCTGCATGGCCATGGTAATCGGTCCTCCCAGTCCCTATCCATTTCACATGGTGACAATTAAAATCTCTCATAAAGGCAAATGCAGAACGCCTATCCGATGACTGAATCCAAGCCATTGCATCTAAGAGACAATAAAAGACCCTATCATCAACAAAATGGACAAAATGGACACTCATATTCATTCTGCCTAGACACAATAACACCCTTTCGAAAGTATAAGCAGCCAGACTCCGAAACCAAGGGCATGATTCTCGCAACCGCAGCACTAGCTTTTCAAAGCTAGGGATCATCAGTTCAGAAACATGACGATGGCTTGAGAAGAGCGTCTCGGAACATAACACCAGATCATAACTGGAAGAGGCTACTGCGAGCTCAGCCAAATTACTATATAGACCTCGAATATTTGTATATAAGATGCGGCAGAAGCGAGACCCAGAACCACGAGGACCGGGGTTCACTTCTACGTCCTAATGGTGAACTATCAGGAACGCAAAGAACAATAAATAAACAGACATCATAAATAAAGGAAATCATCAATAATTACAAGACAAAACAAATCGAGTCATGATAGCTACGAAAGCGACCAGCGATCTACGCGCCCCAGACCCTGCCATCACCAGTACGGGCTTTAGAAAGGAAAGGAAAAGATCATCAGGTGGTACTACCTGACGGAAGAGAGAGAGAGAGAGAGGAGCAGACTGCGGAAGACTGAGTACCCAGTTTTGGCACCAGCCTGTTCATCTCCTCTCAAGATTACCTTCTGAGCAGGAGCTTCGGCCAGCTGCAACATCCCTTTGAGTTTGTGAGGCCCAAATATACTGTGGCAGGCAAAGGGCCCGCCAGAATGTACCCCTGAGGGTATGGCTGTGACACACGCTAGCCAAACGCTGAGGAAACTCTAGTAAACACGCAATTTTTTTTGCACAGAAAAACACTTCCCTATTCACACGTGAGAATGGTCCGTTAGTCAAATAACTTCGAGCTCTGTTCATCTAAACGACGTTGTCGTGGCTACGGACTTAACGCTATGGCAAAAATACATCAAACAAGCAGAATGATATAATGGATGCTACCCAATGCCCTCAAAAGTAATATTTAGTCTAATTATATGATACAGTGGGCCGCAGTGGCGTAGTGGTTAGAGCGCTCGCTGCTGCATCAGCAGGTTGGGTGTTCGAGTCCCGCAAGCGTCAGTGGTTCACGGCAGGAAAGGCATTCGGTGAATAAAGGTCCTAAGCTTCAGCAAAGTCCTGGCATTAGCTGGGCACCGTCCAAATCCGATCTCCTTACTTGGGAGATGCGGGAGATCATGACGTAATAGTGATTCATATATATGATAGAGCATCTTAAAAAATAATCAACCGTCGCTGCTCCGAAAGCGAATTGAACAACGACATTCCCGCGTTTGACCAGTGAATCGAGCGCAAAAGTGCTGCATGCTTCATCCCAGAATTTTGCATGTGCAGGTTTTTAGACGTCGAATTCGCGCGCAAAACTCGGATACTCGTTCTTTTGGACTGTGGGTGGCATCGGCATAACAAAGAGACAGATAACCTCCGACAAAAATATAGCCTCCCTGGCGGATGTCATAGGCACATTAGGGGGATAACTTTTTATTATGATTAGTATCAGTTTTATTAAAACCTACAACCAACGATTTCAATATTTTTGGTGCAATATACATGTAATAGAGCAATTCTAAGAAATTTTTCACGAATGACGATTTGGGAGCAAATGCGTAATTAACGAGTTATTTAGACTTTGAAGTTCCCATTGTTTTTCAATGAGAAAAAGTAACCGGCGTATTATAGGCTTGCTAGGAACCCCATAGGAACGGGTAAGACAGACTGGAACTAGAGCACTCTGAGAGTGCATGCCTCCGCCAAGCAAGACACGGTAACGAAAATGAGAATTGGTTCTGAAACTATGATTTTCCTTGTATTAGTACCAAAATCTAATCATTTGTGCTTTTTAGCAGTATTAAGAGTTTCTGTAATTTTTTATAAGATCCTTTCATAATTTTTTGAGCTATGCTGCTGACAAACATTTTGACAAACATTAGACAAACACACAAACGGACCAACTGATCATCTCCAAAATTTAATTAAGTATGTCTTTTAACATTACTAACAATTTCTGTAACTTTCACAACGATCCGTTCATAACTTTTTGAGTTATCGTGCTAACAAGCATAAAATCAAACGCAGCGACAAACGAACAAACAAATCATCACAAAATTTGGTTATTTACTATTCGTTATATACCTAACAACTTATGCAAATTTCATACAAATCCACATACCCAATTCACATCGCCAGAAACTGTATAAGTAAGCAATTTTTGGATAAAGTCATGCATTGGCATAGGAACTAAGTTTCTTCATTCACTTCAGTGAATCTTGTTGGTACTCATTTATATACAGAGCTGGGAATTAAAAGAAGCAGTAAATGACGTGATTTACGCACTGTAGCAGCAGATCTTGCGTGCTGCACAGTTGTGTGAGGGTCCCGGGAAGCACTTGTCGTCACACTCGCCATTCTGTGTACGTTCATCACTGTGCGTGCGTTCAAGTAAGCTTTCTAGCCGCGTCACAACCACGAGAAACCCTATAATTAGCATTACCTAACCTAACTTAACCTAACCTTACCTAACCTAATCTGCAATACAGCGGGCAACACAGCACACGAACTTAGACGCGGCACGCACGCTCATCGATCCACCTACAGAATCGTCGTAAACGTACATATCGCATGGCGAGTTTGACGCCTGTGCTCCAGGTGTGATGTTCTGTCTTTGGTGCAGATATGAAGTTGTACAGGCTATAGTGCAGAGTGGTGAAGAAACGATGTAGCATTTTTTTCTTCCTTTATTACATCTGATAAATTATATCAATTATTAGAGTAATTTGCATGTGGTAAGTAGCTAAAACATAAATACTTCAAAATAGAGATTAAGTACAGTAATGCTCCCAGGTGTAGACAAGCAGGGTCAGCGTCTACACAATAAATGCGGCTTGTGTCTACCAAGCACCAGCTTTTGTACTGTGTGGCTTTCGTCTACTCTTTGTGAGCTGGTAAACATTTTTACGATATGGAAACCGCCGTGCTCCATGCAACTTCCGTTGCCGGTTGAAGCGTCTGAAGAATCGTAAAGATTTCCCGACAGAATATTTGAGAGACCGGCAAGTATGCGAGCCTATGAGTTCAGAGCTGCCTTGGAACAATTGCTTTTCGTTATCGCGTATGACCTTCCAGCTCTGATTCCGTACTGTCTGTTTCACATGAGTAAGGATATCGAAAGCAATGCGTATTTACTATACGTACATGTCGAGATTCTTATACAGTGTCCCAAAACCTATAAGAATTACTGTTTGTCCTATCCGTTACTGTTATTATATCCTGAGTACTACTATAGAAATGTACATCTACAAGGCCTCATGATACTGATATGCGCATAAAGCCTTGCAGTCCTCATATCTCTGTCGGAAGTGGTAATTTTTTCCAATTTCTTTCGTCTTTTTACGTTTAATTTTTTTCAGAGGAGGACCCCTTGGCAGGGGGCACGGGAATAGGCGCTCCGTGTATCCTTTTAAATTGGCCCCACACATGCAGGCTGTGCCGCTCCCTAGTGGTCTAGATATCAGTGGAAAACGCTGCGACGTACCGACTGATTATACAGTATATGCGTTGGTTCGCTTTACATATTCCTAATGCCTACATATGCGGGATATGCTCCAGGCACCATAGGAAGTATTTTGAAAAGGTGTTATCACTTCAAAATTTATTTTTGCGCTTGTATCTATACATGTATCTATATCTCAGGATAGGTAACATGTATCTATATCTTATGATAGGTAACATGTATCTATATCTTATGATAGGTAACATGTATCTATATCGTATAACGTTGGTTAGCATTGTATACGCGAGCAAAGTATTCGTAGTTTGGTAATAAATGTTGTTATTATGCTTCAAAGTCGTGGATACCGCAGCAATATAAACTCCAGTACAGCCGTCACGTAGGTTAGTTATATTTACATCCTATTCATGACACCATCTCAGGTGTTCTTTAGCACTTAATTCATTGGCAATGCTGTTTCATATTTGCTTTGATCAGACGATTCCTACTCTTTGCAAACGCAATGTAATAAGAGCAGTATGTGTTGTCAGAAAAACGTAATAACAACCCACTTTCTTGAGATCTCCAGGGCCTGTGGCAACTAGCGGCCTCAGGTAAATTATGGAACCGTTACCTACGTACAACCTATTCTGATGCGACAGTACCTATGAGTACCTAAGCATTTCTCAATGCAAACTTTCCAACGTGAAAATGGATAGTAAAAGTATTCCGTATAGAGTTGTTAATAGTTTTCTATTTATTTGCTATTTTTGGAAAATCATAATGCCACCCTTGTAACATATTCAGACGGAGAAAAAGAATTCATGAACAATTCAAAAGAATAGAAATATCTAGCAAATCTCCAACCTATAACAACTTAGGACAAGCACATAAAGGCAAGTTGAGAGTGTTGCAGGTTAGTTCAAGGACGACGAAGAAACGAGTACAAAGTCATGTACTCACAGCGATGCCCTAGAAAAAAAAATTCAAAGATCCTGATAGCTTTTCAGTTTTGTAATACTCAGGAAGAAGCTCCACAAACTGAAATATACTGAAATAGTGGCATATTGGACGTTCAAGATTCTGATGGTCATCGTGTCTTCGCTAGCTCACTGCAAATTCAAATTCCGGTGGTGTTCAAATCAGAATATTGTAATAGACCCAGGCGTGTATTTGTATCTTGATTTAGTTAAATATGCATTGTATCAGCAATAAGTGTATATTTTATATGCCATCTGTTTTGTAAAACAACGGAAGAGTTTTAATTTCATGTACTTCACAATATTACGTCACATAAGCAATGAGTTAGCCCTGACCGTCACCAGATATCTGCCCGCCCCTACACGTATATTTGGTGGACACATATGGGCTCTTCCCCTAACAAGCACAGGGCCCAGCAATAGCCGCCGTTGTTGCAGTCAGCTCTGGACCTCCACTCGGCCGCCACATGTCAATAGCCACGCAGCAGTGCCTCCGAGCCCAACATAAAACTTGTCATTAGATATTCTTTGACTGCAAAAGTCACATCGTTGTCTGAGCTGGAATTTCATATGAGAGCAGTGCCGTCTGCGGCAAGGACAAGACAAGCTTTTGCCTTGGTCTCGTCATGCTGCTGTTTACTTCCTTTAAAAGAAATTGTAATTTCCCAGACGTTTTACCAATTCACTTGAATTTCTTGTAACGTTCGCATCGTCCTGCGCGTAAGTTGTAGCATACAGATTAACTCATCGCTTGACCATTTTGAGACTCGTGTGACGTCAGGTGGAGAGAAAAACGTCGGTGTTGCACAAGTGTTCTTTATTCATTTATACCAATATTTCCGCTACCATGGGCTAATAATTGATGTTCGGCTATTTTGAAAACGGAAAAAATAACTAAATGAACCTTCTTCTTTTTCCTAAAGCTCCGGAGTAGCGAAAAAAGTGGGTTTTGGCAGCAAAAGAGTATTCTAAGTTATTGCTCTCACCGGTGACATCTACAGTTCTTCAAACATTTTTTGCCCCTATAAAATGATAAACTACTACGTAGTAATTAGCAGTACTTCAGTTTTCCCTCCAGATTTTTCCATGTAAAATCAGAAAACGCCAATTTCTCTTAAAGAAGTCATTAAACTTGAATCGAAATCTTTCTTGTTAAACTTTGAACGCATGTCTAGCTAAGTTACCCTAATAATTATGATTTTCTCAGAAATGTCAAAAGAAAATGGTGCGTCCACGGGGGAACGTTTTAATCACATGAATCACATGAAATATATGTAGCTTGAACTAGTAAAAAAACACTTCTCTGTTTGGCCATGTGCAATACTTTGACGAGAAAAGTTCTTTAAAATACAAATTTCATAAGTAAAGTATATAAATTTTGAATTAAATTACTTCTAGAACGATTAATACTGCCCGATAATACGTATGCAACTGTAGTTTTTTCCCTGTAAGCCATGTTTTTCCGTGGTAATTTTTCATGGCGAAGTGCACTAGTATGTAAAATGATATATGATGAATACAAAATAAGTCGTTACAGTACTTAGGAAGCCGTGGCTATGTTGTTGTAGTTGATTTTTTTGTTTGTCAACCTATTAGCTTGACATTTTATTGCCTTATTTCAAGCAAACCGATTTTTGCTTTGGACAGTTAACAGCTGTGATAGTGTAAAAATCACTACCCTTCTTTTTTGTTCATGGGAGCTCAGGCTCGCCGTATCTATTAAGCAAGTAACAAGTATAAACTAATTAACACTGTTCGCTATCTATCTCTCCACGTAACGTCACTGGAGTGGGCGGGGCTTAACACGTACCTGCGCGTGAGTTAACCTGTTCGTTGTGCAGCCATGGTAGTATGGCTTGGTGTGCTTCCTCGTTCACATCTTCCTGTTGCAGTTTGCTTTCCTTCTGGAAACTATAACGTCTGATGTACCATCTCGTTGGAAAGTTCCTGATGAAGTTTCGCTTTTTCTCAGTTCTTGTCTATCAAGACTTCATAAAGTCAAGGGAACTTAAACTTCATAGCTCCGTAAAGATGGACAGATGCCACGACTCTGGTGATATCCCCTTGTAATATTGATTTTAACTAAATTACAGTCAACAATAGCACGCCATCAAGTGATGTATGGTAATACATGTTTTTATCTTCAAGCGATGCATGATGAAGTATACGAATGAGACTTATTCAGAAAAGTTACGAAGAAAATAGGAAACTTTAGCTGTTGTATCAGAGTATTCATGTCATGTATACCGTATGCCTTGCAGTGCTTTGGCTCCAGTTGGCATATTTCTGCAGCACGAACCAGCGCATGTAGGTTTCCTAGTCGGGGGTACACTCAATATGGCATTACCTTTACCTATGCTGTGCTGTACGTTTGCCATTATGCCATACCTTCAACGTAGCTAAGTATTTGAGGAGTCACACCGGAGAAAACAAATATCTGCTTTATCGAGATGCTTCCTGGTAAAGTTGTTTCTTTCTCATCAGAATGTAACGCCTGTCTTACACTCTTGACCTTACCATCTATTACCTCCGTCAAAGAGGTTATGTTTTTGTCAAATATGTCCGTAGTTTTGTCTGTCACGAAGATTACTCAAAAAGTTATGGATGGCTCTTTATGAAATTTTCGAGAATAGATAGGGTTGATACTAGGAGCAAATGACCAGATTTTTGTGTTAATCTCTTGGTCCGTTTGTTTGTCTAACTTTATGACTATTCAGATATTTGTCAGTAACCTAACTCAAAAAGTTATGAATGGATCTTCATGAAGTTTGTAAGAATTGTCAGAAAAATAAAAGAACACAAATGACTAAATTTTGGTGAAGATCGGTTTATGTGTGTGTTTGACTAATGTTTGTCAAAATGTTCATCAGAACATAACTCAAAATGTTACGGACGGATCTTCAAGAAAATTACGGAAGCTCTTATTACTGTGAAGAGGCACAAATGATCAAATGTGATGACATAGAGGAAATCCCAGTTTCAGGAACAATTTGAATTTTTAGTTAACATTGTCTTGCTTGGCAGATGTAAGCGCTCTCAGAGTGCTCTAGTTTGTTCGAAGCACATCTTTGACAAGCCATGGTCCTAGAACTTGAATTTTTTCCCTATGCAAGGACGTACTTAAATTTATCATACAGATTTAGTTAACTTCACTGCATGCAGTTTAGTGTTAGAGCTAATTATAGTTAAACGGTTCATTTTTTGCAAAAATTTTCAGTAACTTTTTCGTCACTGTAGTTTAAACTACGGCTTGATTATTTGTGTGGTTAAGTGTCATTATTTTCGAATTGTCTTGTTATGAAACCTTCATTGCTGCTCTGCTCATGCCTCAACATATCAATACCATTATGCCCCTAACATTTCTTATATATACGAATGAATTTTTTGTTGTCCTCCCCGATCATCCTAATCAGGACGTCCTGGAGCTATGCTCGCACTAACTTCCCCCAATACGGAACTTTTACCCATTTATATAGCGTAAAACCAATATATCTTCCTCGTGGCCGTCTCGTTTTGGTATATCTGCCGCTCCTCTTTTCCTCTTTGCCAAAAAATTGACCCAGACATGCTCTGAGACTTTCCTGGCGGCGGAAAATTCATTTCCTTCTCCTCCCATCATTTCCTGCCTTCAGTGCTGGCCAAAGTTTTGCCGATATCCGAGAAGCGAAGGCTACCTTCATGGAGCAAGAGCCCCCGAGTTAGCCAACTATATTAATTTTCCGCTTCCCTTCACGTTCTCTACCTCTCCAAAATACTTAAAGTTTCCTTGCTAATTTATAGACTCATAACGCGACTTGTTAATGCTCGCGGCTTATTGTGAGCTCTCATTTATCACCTAAATTAAAGAACTTCATGTGCTGTTGTAAACGACTTTTGAAAAAATACGTTGCCTTATCTTTATGGTGTTAGTTGCGTGCTGCCCGCGTTGCTGCATGACGAGGTGCCGGGGCCTTGCTTGCTGCAGTGCAAAGTTTGGATGCCTCCCAGGTGAGCAAGTCAGGAGCTCTACCGTGCGTAAATCACGTCTGTTAGTGCTTCTTTTAGTTCCCAGCTCTGTATATAAATAAGTACCAACAAGATTCCCTGAAAGGAATAATGAAACTTAGTTCCTATGCCAATTCATGACTTTATCAAAAATTGCTGACTCATACAGTTTCTGGCGATGTGGATGGGCTCGACCCCGTTGACGTCACAGTGCACCCCCACCAAATCTGTTAATTACCTCCGCCAAGGAGGTTATGTTTCCGTCGTGTTTTGCTGTCTGTCCGTTTGTCTCTTTGTCTGTCATCAAGATAACTCAAAAGTTATGGACGGATTTCAACAAAGTTTACAGGTATTATTAGGCATGTTAAGAGGAACAGATGATTAACTTTTGGTGAAGTTCCGTCCATCCGTTTGCTTGTTTGTCTGCTTCACTTTTTCTATTGCCATAACTCAAAAAGCTAAGAACGCATTTTTATGGAATTTACTATAGTTGTTAGGCATACAATTAAGAGTGAATGACCAAATTTTGATGATGATTTGTCTTTTCGTTTGTCGCTGCGTTTCATTTTATGCTTGTTAGCACCACTGTGACCTATACTTCCTCAGTTTCGCCTCCTGTATGAATTCAGCTTTCGATAGCGTAACCTGAGAACGAAAATACACGCAGTAGCCGTGCTACATCAGCACGCAAAGGCAGGCAATGCCGTCTGAGCACGGTAGAGTGAAATGGCCTGGCGACATCCGGTAAGTCAGACTGTCTCAGGGAGCCGCTGGTGTCAGGAAACTCGATACTTAGTCTATGGAAAAGAAGAGCTCGCTAGTGAAGTATGTGTTGTATAGGTACATAATTTACATTTCCGTGACATAAGAAAAAGAGGCACAAATGCCTCTACATATTCTTGCGGAAGTCGCATCTCTGCGGAATGTAATATCCATTACGCCTTCGTATTTGATCTTAGAATTTAAACATCGAAAGAAGTAAAAGAAACCAGTTCAAGTCGGCCGAAACAACATTGTACTCCTTCCTGTGACTCCCATATAATGAAGTCAGGACAATAATATCAGTCCTTTCAGCGGACGACAACTTTTTATCGATATTCTCCCAGTATATCACACGTATTATTAATGCTCGAAAACACACAAACAACATATAAATATATATGTAGGTAATTTTATTCCAATAATGAATGCGTGACAGAATATGAGCAGGCTGATGACCGTGCTTTTTAGTCTTCACAAGCTTAGCATACAGCGGGCATAGGGTACTACCACAAACTCTGATGTAACAACCTTCAGGTGGTACATTATTCAGTACTCGTCTAACTATTTACCATCACGTCAGTAGCCAGCTGTACACTTATTCAACTGATGACTCACTCTGCTGCATCAGGTAAATTTCAGAATTTTTTTTTTTCCGAAGCTGAATTTACTGTTGAACTCGTGGATTGATTCCTTTTTTGCTGTGGGTCTCGAAATTTTAATTTTGCTTCAACAATGTTTCTCACTGATTCATAAACTGTTTATATCAGACATCAAACTTATTTTCGTTGGATGTGCTTTGGAGACAACATTCAGCCGTGTTCTAGTGACGCGCTTATTTTGCATTGAACACTTCGGAACGGGGAGTTCTCACAGCGATCAGTTTCACAGTCTTTCTTACTCTCCCAGACTAGCGTTAATTGGAAGATTCTTCGGAGAGCACTTTCCTGGGTAACTTTTAAATTATGCAGCCACTTTTTCCTCAGGGAGTGCAGTTCTCCCGAAATTTATTGTTTTTATTCGAATGCTTCGCCAGAGATAGCGCGGTGTACCTGCCCTCTTCCCTGACCTGGTGGGATCTGGGAACTCCGTAACCACCGCTTCGAACGCTATTCCCATCGGACAGAAGCCTGCGTTTGTTTTCTCCTTTGGGATTTATTGCTTATTTTCAGCATTTCCGTTTTTTCTACTTTGTCTCCAGTGAAAAAACTGTTGTCCCAAAGTCTTCCAAATTATGCTGCCACTTTTTCCTCAGGGAGTACATCTCCTCCGGAAATTATTGTTTTATTCGAATGCTTCGCCAGAGATAGCGCAGTATACATGCACCGGTAGGTAATGCACCTACCGATGATGTCTTACCCGCGCGTACAGTACACAAGTTGTACAAGAGAAGACTGGCTGGTTCAGGACCGACCCTTGCTTCACTGCAGCGAACTCTTCATTTCCATAGACTAAGTATCGAGTTTCCTCACAGCAGCGGCTCACCGAGACAGTCTGACTTACCAGATGTAGCCAGGCCATTTCACTGCCGTGCTCAGACGGCATTGCCTGCCTTTGTGTGCTGGTGTAGCAAGGCTACTGCTTGTATTTTCGGTCTCAGGTTACGCTATCGAAAGCTGAATTCATATAGGAGGCGAAAGTGAGGAAGTATAGGTGACAGTACTGTGTGAGGGTCCGCGTCCCGAGAATAATGTCTTTTAGGGGCTCAATGCCTGTCCGAGTGTTGTCGTGTGAATTTGAGCTATACTACGGGCTGTGGGCGTCTACGAGGACTCTATATCTCAGTGTTTACTCGATGCTTGGCAATGGCAGCAGGCCAACAACGACGCTGATGAAGTTAGTGTTTCCGCGCCATCAAAAATTGTGGCGAAGAAATTCTGATAAAACTTCTTCATTGTTCGTGTTAGCTGGTAATGCAGATTTTCAATAAAAGTTGCGTCGTTTTTGCATGTTTCATCTTGTACTTATTAAGCAACAGTCGTGATGGGTGCCAGCAACAAACAGTCTGGGTGAGCAGAATTTCATCCTGCAAGCGTACTAGCAAATCTTAACTATTTGACTGTCAAGCAACAGCAAAAAATATTGATTAATTTTCAGCAGCAAATTTTAAGAACTGGCAGCTGTCATATCAAAATTAAAATGCAGCTGCAAGGAAGAACTGCATGTAAATCCCAAATAAGCGAATGAGAAATTTTGCTAAAGAGAACGCGGAATGAATTTGAAAAACAGAACGGGAGCTAATTCGCTTAAAAAAGATGCAGTAAATATTAATCCTGAAGATTTAAAACTTTTGCAACACGGTGCTAGCTACAAAAACAAACTGACTTCAAACAGTGACGGAGCTCATTTAGGATAAAGGACCTAATTTAGACTTGCTGGCATTACATAAGAAAAATCTACACTGGATAAAATAAAAATAAAAGATGCTCATCATCTAAGATACTAAATTT
>LQNS02000137.1:22007524-22018167 GCA_001587735.2 Parhyale hawaiensis | reverse complement strand
TTTTCATTATTTTGTTTTCTCCACCCGCTGGGCTGGTTGCGTGGGGGTTTGTTAACCTCATGGAGTTTCTCCGTTCCTACGTCGCCAGTCTGGTGTGATTTAATAATAATAATAATAACAAAAATGATCACCATGTGTACGGGCCGAGCTGAGGCGTGCCGGAGCTGTTCAGGGGCGGGATGGTACGTTTCGGCGCCGCCGATTCGGTGTCAGGCCGTTTCGACGTAATTAAAAACACACTGACTGAATCGATAATAATGTAATAAAAAACAGAATATTGCGTTGAAGATTTATTAAAGAAGAACCGACAATAAACTCAGCATTTTTTTAGGCACTAACAGACTATCTGAATATAGTGAAACTTGCTGAACTATCTGGTGTTCACAACTTCACAGTTATGCTTCTTTGCTGTTCCAACGGCACTTTCGATATTAGATATTTCCAACAGTTTCTTCCGAATAGGATTTTCCCGAAACTTTCCCGTTCTGATGACAAAAACGGCTTCCGAAGCTGATATTCCCTACCGTCTTCCGATCTCAGCAGTCTCGTACGTTAGTTTTCGCCGTTGGTGCCCCAAAGTTTCCAAATATTGTTTTCCCAATAGCTTGCAGATCTGATTTTCCCATACTAAGATGCCCGATGGGAAATTCCCAACAGTTGGCGGACGTAGTGCCAGCAACACACGGGTACGAGCCCAGTCCCCATATCCTCGCTGTCTCTGCCCGCGGCCTCCAGCTCTGACCGGCGCAATGGGCCCTGCAAGTGCTGGCCATTGGGCCAATAATGGCGCAACTTTTAGCGTTTGTTTGGCCACTGCGCTGCCGCAACTGCTGCTACGCATTTAAGTAATTGGACTAAAAGACTTGAAGCCATAAACGTTTGTAGCCAACTGATGAAATTACAACTAATGATTATTGTCTCAACAGACGTTTCTTAGAGAGCTCGTCTCTGCAACGTGTCTGCGGACACCACCAGCTAAAGTTAATCGAAAAAATCTAGTCGCTGAAAAAGCTTATCTTTAAAAAAAGGATAAACATTTCCAGCAAAGCCTCATTTCTTCTATAATTTCCTGCTGGACTCGTTTAGTTAAAATTAATTAAAAACGTTTGCGTTGAGAAATTCCTGACTCTTTTGAGGTATGTTTTGCGCCAGGAAGCAGAGAGGCCAACGGGAGGACTCAATTGGACTGAAATAAAACTTAGCCGTGACCACATATTGGCGAATGACGTCACACTGACGCATTGAAGTTTTTGAGAGTCGAACCTCAGGCCTTCGTAGGTTGGGCTAATAATCCTAACCAAAAATATAAGACCTATTATATTCTTCACACGAGAGAAAGCATAACAACCGCTATTGCTCAAACTTTCTGTACTTGACGACAACCATTTTACCGTGTTTTGTGTATGAGTGCAGCTCAAGCAGGTGGCCTGTCAGAAGCCGAAATGAATGAATTAAGTCGAAAAAATACGGTCATATGTTTATCTATGTTTTGGGAAGAGCACTGAGAACTGAATATGAAGTGTAAATAAGGCTTCACTTCAAAGAAGAAGTTAAATCAGCGCGCAATACTGGCCCAGATTTTGCCATTGCTGCTCTGAAGGTTTCCACCAGCCTCCATTGCAATTTTCTATTGCTAATTATGTTTATTGTTCAATAAATATAATTATGTTCTCTTTATTTATTTATGTGCTTAGGTGATCAAATTTGCAACTGACGACGATTTTTTTGGAAAAATGAATTAAAATATTCATACGCTGCTTAGCCGTTATGTTCGTCGATAGTGACGTCGTTGATGACGTCACTTTTCGATGATAGTTTCTCATGAGTCCTCCCGTTACGCTCTTTGCTTCCTAGTTTTGGGTTATCTCAGTTGAAGCTCACGAACTTGAACGCGTTGTTTAGAAAGTTCTTTTTTATATAAATATGTCTAGAATACAGTTTATTTAGATAATACAGTGTCTGCGGCTTGTAAGACATAATTATATAGGTGATTTACATTACAAAGAAATAACTAACATTTGCTATTACGCCTGTCACATTCCCATTCCTTCTTCACACCGTCACGAGCTCAGTGACTACTCATTCCTGAACGCCCGTCCAAGGCGAACGCTCGGGCGAACACCAATATTTTAACCAGGCAATAAAAGCTTCTTGAGAGACATTAGCTTTTTACAGCCAGATTCAGCTCTGCCTTCGCTTTCCTGCCCGGAATGGTCAGAACGAGAAAAATAGTCTTGAAATCCTGACTTACACTTTTATGCTTTATTGGAGGTCACATGTTGTAAAATGTGTAAGCCTTATGGTGTAAAAAAATCAGGGTAAAAAAATTGGTTTGAAATCCCAACTTACACTTTATGATTTATTGGAGGTCACGTGCTGTAAAGTGAGAGGATCTTATGATGTAAAAAATGACCAGAGAAAGAGAAATTTGCCTGAAATCCTAACTGACAGTGTTATAATTTATCGAAGGTCACATTCTATCAAAAATGGCCAAGGTCACATACTGTTAAAAATGGAGGACACATGCCACGAGAAAATGGCAAGTATGAGAGAATATTCCTGAAACTGATTGCCACATCTACGACGTAACGCAGGCCGCATGCAGTGAGATGTGTGGCTACAGCTATTCTAGCCTCCTGCTCTGTCTCCATTCTCAACAGCTTTTCTGAATTCCTGAACTGTTTCTTATAACCAATATTTGTGCCTCAATTATGCATCAACATTCGTAAGAATAAGATTACGATTTGCTAGTTACGTCTTGACGTGTGAAATGGTCACGTTAGGGTTGAAGGGGTTGTGAATTTTCTCCACTTTCTGGTTTGTAATCGCCATTCAAGTAAAATATCCGGAAGATCATGCCAGGGTCACATCGTTACTGAACTGCTAAAGCGGCGCCGTTATTATCACCCTTCTCGTCATTATGCCCGCATGCGGAGGTATTCAAGCCTTATCAAAAGATCACACATATTGCAGGGAATTATACTCATGTTGTTTTCGCACGCCATGTCTTACGTGACAACTTTACGCCCTCCATTAACTTCCAGACGTGACACACTTTAGATCAGTGCCTGATGAATGTGCCCAGATGAACTAGTGCAAGTATGATATTTGCTCAAAAGTATACAGATTGTCTCAAAGTCAGGACAAGAAAATGCACTGAGTCTCCAGCTCAGGATAGAAAAATCTGATAACGCCTTACTCAAGGTGATCCGTAATGGTCCTGGCTACAAACTATCCAATATGTATAGCCGATGGCAGAGCATACTATATCCAAACAAGGGACAAACAATGGGCCGCCATGCATTACCTGATATTTCTATCTAATGTAACTGTAGTTTTAACCTGTTCCTTGTGTACCATGTCCCTATGTGTGGCTAATAAAGCATATTATTATTATCTTCCACTGATGCATGTTAGCGTTTGAAGTCTGTACAGTGTACACTGAACAGCTTGTGCTATTTTACATATATATAAATATAAATATAAATATATATATATATATATATATATGTAATGTATATGTCTGTAGACATCATCCATTGAGCTTTTAGTACAGTTTTATCGAACGCAGGTATTAACTTATCCTATAGTAATTATTCGTCCTACAGCGTCTGCAGTCTTTACTGCTGGAGCCGCTTTGTGCTGATGTTCTATTCAGCATTTTCATTGTCTCACTTTACAGCCATGCCATGCTCTGCCAAGGTTTTCTACTCCCACACTTTGCAAATGTGTGCAGGTTATGCCCAAGTTTTCCATCGCCAGCCTTTACAAAATTCTCACGATGTGGCCAGGTTTCCATGGTCACACTTTAGAAAGTTGCCACGATGTGTACAGGTTTTCCATTGCCACACTTTACAAAATTGCCGTGATGTGTCTAGGTTTTTGATGGTGAGGCTTTACAAATATACCAAGCTAGGCCCAGTGTTCCATTGTTACAATTTACAAAATTGTCATGTGGCACAGTTTTCTGTTGTCACAAGTAACAAATTGCCATGACATGTCGAGGGTTTTCATTGCCACATTTTACAAAATTGCTATGTTGTGACCATGTTTTGCATTACATATAATACTTTACAAAATTGTGATGTGTCCAGGTCTTCCATTTCCACTTTTTACAAATATAAATGTGCCATGCTGTGGCTGTGTTTTCCGTTGTCCAATTTACAAAATTGCTAAAGCGTGTGCAGATTTTCCATTGAACATTTTACAATATTGTCATAATGTGCCCAGGTTTTCTAATGTCACAATTTATAAAATTGCCATGTTATTTCCAGGTTTTCCACTGTTCCACTTCCCAAATATGCCCGGTTTTTTATCGTCCTCCTTTACAAATATGCCAGGTTATGCCCAGGTTTTGCATTATCGCACAATTTTTTAGGTTATGCCCAGGTTTTGCATTATCGCACAACATGCCAGGGTATGCCCAGGTTTTGCATTATCGCACAACATGCCAGGTTATGCCCAGGTTTTGCATTATCGCACAATATGCCAGGTTATGCCCAGGTTTTGCAATATCGCACAATTTGCCAGGTTATGCCCAGGTTTTGCATTATCGCACAATATGCCAGGTTATGCCCAGGTTTTGCATTATCGCACAATATGCCAGGTTATGCCAAGGTTTTGCATTATCGCACAATATGCCAGGTTATGCTCAGGTTTTGCATTACCGCACAATTTGCCAGGTTGTGCCCAGGTTTTGCATTATCGCACAATATGCCAGGTTTTGCCCAGGTTTTCCATTATCGCACAATATGCCAGGTTATGCCCAGGTTTTCCATTATTACACAATATGCCAGGTTATGGCCAGGTTTTGCATTATCGCACAATATGCCAGGTTATGCCCAGGTTTTCCATTATCGAACAACATGCCAGGTTATGCCCAGGTTTTCCATTATCAAACAACATGCCAGGTTATGCCCAGGTTTTCCATTATCGAACAACATGCCAGGTTATGCCCAGGTTTTCCATTATCGAACAACATGCCAGGTTATGCCCATGTTTTCCATTATCGAACAACATGCCAGGTTATGCCCAGGTTTTCCCTTCTCACACTTTACACTTTAAAATATTGATCACGTCCGCTCAGTTCGATAACTACGCCAATTTTTAACTTTGCGTTGTTGCCTGCAGCACCATTTCACCCGGTAAACTGAGCCGATAGGCACCCTGCTTTCCGATAACAGGAGGCCGGCGACGTGTGACTGGCATAAGAAAAGCCTAGCCAAACACGGCGCGCGTTTAAATCTCAATAATCACCCACTTCTTTGGTGCGCTAACTTGCAGAACACTGCGCTTCTAGACGGAGAAATATTTCTTCCCGATGCCTTTCGATTTCAAAGTAACAGACGATAAACTGGAATCATATTGTACCGGTGGACTCTAGCAGTGGCTCGTGCCTATCGACACGGCAGAGCCTTTTATTTTCACTCAATGTTATTATTGACATGCAGTAAAGAATGAGTCTTTTCGACCCAAATTGATTCTTTATACTTGTATGCAATCCTTAATTGCAGTGCCAGTTGCCAGCTCCAGTAGTTTATGAGCGAAATGCATAAAGCCTCGCTTGGAACTATGCTGCACCTCCAGGCAATTCAACTGCATGCAATATATGTATGTTCACTTGCTTCTCGACAATAGGATGCCAAAGTACAGCACATGAGGGTGTGAGATTTTCTTAATGACGAGAAATTGTAGTCACAGTTTAGCATCATGCGGACTTAAATGATTCAATAATTGTACAGGCATTGCACTAGTTCATTTACAGTAGGGATTCTTAACAGTTAAAAAACCGGTGACCATAACAGAGAAAAGTGATTTTCGTTGAGGTCAATAACAACTGTAAATCTATTACGAAGAGTTACATCTCTAGCAACGATTGTGATTTTACTTTAAGAAAGTATATAGCGTGTGCATCTGCGGGGCGGAAAAAGCAATAGTATGCGCCGAGTCCGGTGCAAAGGCCGTGGAACAGAAGTGTCATTCTTTATCTATTTCTTACTGCATAATATGGCTATTAAGTGTGAAACTATAAGTATGTTCCTAGTCAGACTGCACATCGATTATCTGTGAGCAGCAGCTGCAGCTTAAAACTGACTCCCGTTGTTCCCTCTCGAGACCGTGCTCGTGCCTCCCTATTTTCCCTATAACGTGCAGACAGACGGACCAATGCAAGGATGACGATAGTTACAAGGTTGACGCACGCGGAGGGTCCAAGCTGCAGTGCACCACGGGTAATGAGCTTGTGACGTCACAAAGTGCTAGCACGTTAATAAGTAGCTATGCCACATTGTTATCACCTGCGAACAAAGTGAGAGAGGTGATAATGTTTTCGTTGAAGATTTAAGTCTGTCTGTCTGTCCACCCAAACAGAGGTAGAAGGAGCTAAGCAATGTTCATAATTTTTTGCAGAGAGTTTGGTGGGTTGACTTAGATGCGACCCATACAAAAAATCTAGGCCTAGCTGGCCATAAAAAATGACTTCGTTGAATTTGTCCCCACCGCGGATGATGGTCTTACGCCACGAGGCATTCTAGTTTCTTCATCATTTCATTTGGGCCTCCAGAGTGCCCTACATGTCCTACAATTTTTATAGTAACACAAGAATATGTATCAAAGCATCTACGAACTTTTTTAGCTTTCTGAAGGATAATTTTTTTTATTATTTAGGTTTTCTCCGTAACAGGCACGCAGCCAGTCGGAGAGTGTCTGTAAAATGTCGACCTAGGCTATGCCGTCGCGTCGGTAGCAGAACCTCCTCTCCTAATCGTAAAACTACAGCATCATTGGAAAAAATTATAAATTTAACATTCGCTAGTTTCAACAACATCGTTCTTTCGTAAGACAGTTTAGTGGTGGGGAAAACGGTTAGGTAATTTTTTGCAAGTTAGTTAACGCGAGTCGGACGCGACACGTACTGTTATAATGCTGTAACGCGCGCAGCGTATAGCAGCTGACGTTCTTTTTTCTAAATTTACAGAGCTATTGATTGGCTTTAATATTACATCGCCGGATGGAAAGAAATTTTTTCTCTGATGCTTTAATGTTGGCAATACAAATCTTGTCAAAAAGTTCATCTATCACACATCTGAACCAATTTTTGTTGCATCGGTTTGAAATTATAGAGGATAGCAGATCACTGGTAGAAGACAAAAATGAAGCGAAAACATGAAGGCTTTCAACCAAACGATTCCATACTCAGAATGCCATATTACTCTCGATAAAACTCACTTGATTTCTTGCATTTTAAAGACGATAAACTTGACTCTAAAAGTGCTACTGACACATGCGGGCATTTGCCTGATTGAAGTCATCTACTCTTTTACAAGCCTTTTAGCCAACGCTCTTTCAAAATTTTATCCTTCAGAAAGCTAAAAAAGTTCGTAGATGGTTTGGTACCTATTTTTGTGCTTCTATAAAGATTGTAGGATACTCTGGAGGCGCAAATGAAATGAAGAAACAATGTAAAATAGTTACTTATTAACGTACTAGCATTTTGTAACGTCACAAGCTTATAACCCAGGGTGCACGGCAGCTTGAGCACTCCGCGTGCGTCAACCTTGTAAGTATCATCATCCTTGGGATCGATGAATGAAAGAATGGAGCTGCAATCAAAATGATTTTATGCATTTGAAAAACCTGCGAACTTCAGAAGTTAGGATATCAATGAAAGGTATTTCAGTCTTCAAGTCTGCTGGAGCTCAGCCTCCCAAAATTCCAAGCTTCAATTTTGACTACCCTAAAGTGCGAATTGCCAAGTTTTCACCTTCAACATAGTAAACTCAAAATTTTCATCTCCAAGTTTCTCTTCTAAAATTGTGGATTACAATCTTTTCCACTCCAAATCTCGTCAACTGCAAATCCATACTGAAATACAATTCATCATCATCGTTGAAGCGTGATGGAGATATGCCATTTGAGCATTTCCGACTGGTATCTATCACCTTGAACGTGCAACTCTAAGGATCTCCGTTTCACCATTACTTGTGCATGTGTTTCAGTGTTATATACATCTTGTGATTTAGCAATCTCATATGGAGGGCTATTGATACAACATTCCATTTATCTAGGTACTTAACTCGAACTAACCACAAAACAGAACGTGCACAGATCTGTGTGGTCATTTGCCTTGCCACTCTGTCAGTAGCTTCAATGAGACCTAATCAAGATCAGATATTGTAACTTTATTTGAAACTTTGCAATGAATAAAGCTTAACTTTGTGGTGGTTGTATTGGTTAAAAGGGAAAAGAGAGAAGAATAAGTGCCTATCATCATGGAATTGAATATCGTTTATTGAATATCTCTTTAGAAATGAAGGTGTATTAATATTACTTAGTTCAATATCGTTTATTTGGCATCTGAGCATTGAATTAATGCATCTAAGAAATATACTGATGAATGACAGCAAACGGTTTAAGCAAAGTGGTTGATGATAGGTGGATCTGTTAAACAGCTCACTGTAGTTTGTATCTGCAGTAGACTGTCGAAATTGAGTGATACCATTGAATGAGCGGTGATTCTTCAAAACGAAAAATGGAGCAGACTTTTGCTGAGTTCCAGTGCGAGGTTTGGATAGTAAAAAAATAAACACCTGTATTAATTGAATGGTTGCAGAAGATTCGAGAATAAATGAACCTATTACCTACTACTAAGAACAAATTGGTGTATGCTAATTTCAATAATCATTTCTGAATATTCCGCACAAAAATACACATTGAGGTAACAAGAGGGAAATACAGTAGTGATCATTTGTATGTGAAATAATAGAGTGAATATTATTTATTAGACGCCAGGGAGTATCCGCTCTACTGCTGTATCAGACAAAGAAATAAGTGGTCTAACCTAAAAAATAAAAATGCAGTACCACTTACATTGTAGGCTAATATGCTCTCAGTCGTATATGCCACGAACCAGCAATTTCACTTCGTTATCGACTGCAGTTGTGTTCTAGAAACGAAAGGAAGAGCTTTGGTTGAAGTTCCTGCCATCATAAGTTAAATCGTAGTTGTATGTTGACAGCAACCCAATCTGTAGGAAAAGCGTAACTTGCAAATGGTTGGGCCTGCGGTGTACCTATCTGTACTTTAATTTTAAAATGAATAAGCACTGAATAAAAGAACCTTACATTCGTATAGAACGAGACAGTGTCTAATTTAGATATCTCTTAGTAGTCGATGAGAAAAAAGACTTTGTTACAAAATACAGAAACTTGAAGTATATCTTAGGTGTAAAGTTATTACGGTACTCATCTTTTGATTCACATACGATACACACTTTATATGTTCAGTGCTGTTAATTGTGAGTCAAGGCAATTATTTGCAAAAATGTAAAATTTAGTGTGCCCCTTCAAACTCCTTATCTAACATTGCACATATATAATCATTCAAAATATTTTCAATACTTTCACCTGTTATGTATTGAATAGTACTCAAATTTACCGTCAGAAAATTCAAAGAAAATTGAATAATCGAGACGAACTTAGACATGCACGCTCATATTCAGACTTCAATTCTTTTATTAATGTAGCAGTAGAAGTTTTCACTAGCGCTTCAGTGGCACACTGCCTATATCGCGCCGAACTATTCCTATGTTTAACCATAGGCTCGTGCGTCGCTAGGCGCGGAATTTGTCTCATTTTATATTATATAGTAGTTGTAAGGAGAACATTGATATCATTATTGATTTTACATATGGTATATGTAATTCACGAAGAAACGGGCAGAGCCGTGGTTAACGATAGCATTCATCGTAATGGATTCATCACGGTTTGAGATAGAGGTCACATCTGAAAAGAAAAGTCTTAAGGGCATTTCTATTTATTTTTTAATTTTTTCATGAACTACCTATGCAATTTATGTATAATGTACTGTACCGGGATGTTTCATTGATATTTATACGTACATGAAATTGGGCACAAAAAAATATCAATGTTTTGTTTTTTCAAATCAGGGACCATTCTTATCAAATCTGAGGGACCACTCTTGGCCCAAACTTCCATTTGACAACCGGGACCACCTGCTAAGAAAGCCTGCGCAACAGCAAGATTCCATAAGCGTCCGGTGTGGAAGTTGCGATGTTAAAAAGATGGCGGTGTGGAAGTTGCGATGTTAAAAAGACGGCGGTGTGGAAGTTGCGATGTTAAAAAGATGGCGGTGTGGAAGTTGCGATGTTGAAAAGATGGCGGTGTGGAAGTTGCGATGTTGAAAAGATGGCGGTGTGAAAGTTACGATGTTGAAAAGATGGCGGTGTGGAAGTTGCGATGTTGAAGGATCCCGGTGTGGAAGTTGCGATGTTGAAAAGATGGCGGTGTGGAAGTTGCGATGTTAAAAAGTGCCGGTGTGGAAGTTGTGATGTTGAAAAGATGGCGGTGTGGAAGTTGCGATGTTGAAAAGATGGCGGTGTGGAAGTTGCGATGTTGAAAAGATGGCGGTGTGGAAATTGCGATGTTGAAAAGATGGCGGTGTGGAAGTTGCGATGTTGAAAAGATGGCGGTGTGGAAGTTGCGATGTTGAAAAGATGGCGTTGTGGAAGTTGCGATGTTGAAAAGATGGCGGTGTGGAAGTTGTGATGTTGAAAAGATGGCGGTGTGGAAGTTGCGATGTTGAAAAGATGGCGGTGTGGAAGTTGCGATGTTGAAAAGATGGCG
>LQNS02000137.1:21984983-22006142 GCA_001587735.2 Parhyale hawaiensis | reverse complement strand
GATGGCGGTGTGGAAGTTGCGATGTTGAAAAGATGGCGGTGTGAAAGTTGCGATGTTGAAAAGATGGCGGTGTGGAAGTTGCGATGTTGAAAAGATGGCGGTGTGGAAGTTGCGATGTTGAAAAGATGGCGCGCTTCCGTACAGACGCTAAACTGTAGTTCCAGTTTGACACCTCACACTGGTTATATAAATTCAGTGAAAACACAAATCTCTCTTTAGTAAAATTACAAAGCGCATTTCAAGATCCATTAAGAAGTGAAGACTGCCTAGTTTCTTGCAGATGAGTAATTAAGATGCCAATTCAACTTCCTTCCTACGGTGGCTCTGCAGTTACATCCTCACTCGCTCCTCACGAAGCAGCTCGGGACTGGCGCTCGGCGAACTTCCTTGAATAATTATCACAAAAATGCATCAATAAATATAGCAGAAAACCATCGTTGCAGACGGACGCAAGTGCGAGGATGGCACGTTGGACCAGAAATTCTCTGCAGGAGATGTCAGTTCCAAGGATTATGCGTTCCTTCGAAGCGAGTTCAATCCCAGATATCGTCCCTGGATTTTTATACCGGGGTCATTTTCCGTTCTTCACCGCGGCCACATTGTACAGGTCCCTAGAACAATATCTTGAAATGGCCAAACGACTTTCTTCTCAATTTTTTCAGCATGCAATCTTCACTCACAGATGTGCAATTGTAATAGCGCTAAGGTTAACTGATACCTATTTGATCTATCTAATGGCAAAAGTCTGGGAACTTTACTCATTTACTTATGTTCTGCGTGTTTGCTCACAGTTTCTTCTCTTTAAGATACGAAGAAATTTGAGCTTTGAAGATTTAATTCGGCTGTATCCGTGATGCGGAAGATGAGCTTGAGCTCGGCTGCATGAACGTGTACGTTCAATTTAAACGGTGACACGGGAAATACAACTGGACTTCTTCACATATATATTTCACCTTGCTTACAGGCAGGTTGTTGAAAATTCATTTAAGAAGCAGAGAAGCTGCTGATGGTGACCAGCACGGGCCGGAGTGGACGGCCGAATAGCGTTTGGTCTATTACCAGCTGAAAAATATTTGTTTATTGCGAAAGCAAAGACGATCGTGATGATGACCCAACGGGTCATGGGCCGTCTAGTATATTACTAAAAGTCTTTGAACCCCACTTATTTACTTGTTTTAGCGGGCCCGCGCTGTCAAAAGATGGTAATGTCAAAATGTGATAATGATGACCTTCTTGATTGATCACACTTTCGTTTAACAACTGCTAATTTTACAGCACCTGGAGATGAGCGTTTAAGGCTTCAAAACTGCTGAACATCGAAACTTATTTTTCTTTCTCTTTCTCTCTGACATGGAGAAAATTAATTGCAATCAGCAACGGTCAGAGTTATAGTTTCGATTGGGTATCATGGATACGGTAGGACATCCAATAGGTCCAATGGTTTTTGCTTAGCAAAAGCTGATTCGTCGACTACTGAATTAAAGTTGGAAGAATAACTGATGCAACAAAATTACCAGTGGGAAGAAACTAAGAATAAACATGCATGAGAGTGCTAATGGAAGCTTCAGATATCTTCAGAGCTGGGATCTCAACTTTGACAATGCAAGAAGGGCATTCAGACAATAATGTTGCCCAGTATTTTGCCATAGATTCGACATATGGAAAAGGTAATACTAGTACAAATTAGACTAAGCCTTCGATATCTTTTTTATTTGAATTTTAACTGTTGCTGATTAAGATAAGTTTGCCATCATCTGCAACCTGGCCTATTTTGTACCAATCAGTTGGGGTTCAATGAAGCTTGTTAAGAAGACGATGGACAGCCTCCAGCCTGGGCTAATTTTCACCTATTTGTTTTGTTGAAGCGTGACAAGAAATGGATAAACAGATAAATAAATAGAAAAACAGATCAATACATGTCGATCTCTATTATCAGGAAAGTCATTTTGTTGCTTTAATCGCAAATTAATAAGAAATTTAAAAGCAAAGACGATAGTTAAAAATGATATCAATTTAAAAACGTTTCGGAGACCTGCTCCATCATCAGATCTGAAAATACAAAGTCAGATGTAAAAACTTGCGTCATTCAAACTATACAAAACAGGGTTGATAAAGTTGACTAAAAAAATTATCTATTGACTTGTTTTTAGGGACAAGTTGACTAAAAAAATTATCTATCGACTAGTTTCAAGGGATAGGAACTGTTGTTGCTATTAAGGTTGGGTTTGAGGCTATAAAGGGATTCTCAAATTTTTAAGTCTACATCACTGTTGGCAGTCCTTAAAACACTTAATTATCTAAGAATACACGTGCACCCCATTGTTCAGCATGCTGACGGAATGATGAATGAGGAGGATTGCCCAATATGTTTCCCGTACGGGAGCTCCTCCCACCGTGCTCAGCGACTCTGGCGAATAGGCAACATGACGTCATTCCGACGTACACAGATGGGCACCGCCCACAACTGAATTTATATACCAGAGACGACTGTAGCCGTGTGGGAAGAGCATCCTTGTACCGGAAAAATGTTGAAATTTTGATATTATTAACGAGTATTGGACATAGTTTAACAGTATTAAAATATTGAGTAAAAAGTGACACAAGCTCTTTTCTTAATTTTTCCGTAGGGTATCCGAAGGATGGCAATGAGCAGTGAAGTAGGTGGAGGCCATCTTGATTATGGGATGCATCAGGGGACTACTTTGTTGATAGAAATTTCTTGATTTGAGAATCGACTAAATTGAGTGGAAAACCATTGTTGGAGAAAAAAAAAGAACGTAAAAAGCTAAGCTCAGAGTGGATTTTCTCAAATGTAGATGACATTTCCGGTACAAGGATGCTCGTCCCACACGGCTACAGTCGTCTCTGGTATATAAATTCAGTTGCGGGTAGTGCCCATCTGTGTACGTCGGAATGACGTCACGTTGCCTGTTCGCCAGAGTCGCTGAGCACGGTGGGAGGAGCTCCCGTACGGGAAACATATTGGGCAATCCTCCTCATTCATCAGTCCGCCAGCATGCTGAACAATGGGGTGCACGTGTATTCTTAAATAACATAAGTGTTTTAAAAACTGCCAACAGTGATGTAGATTTAAGAATTTTAGAATCCCTTTATATCCACAAACTCAAACCCGACCTCAATAGCAACAACAGTTCCTATCCCTTGAAACTAGTCAATAGATAATTCTTTTTTAGTCAACTTGTCCCTAAAAACTAGTCAATAGATAATTTTTTGGTCAACTTTATCAACCCTGTTTTGTGTAGTTTGAATGATGCAAAAGTTTTTACATCTGACTTTGTATTTTTTAGAACTGATGATGGAGCAGGTCTCCGAAACGGTTTTAAAGTATCATTTTTAACTATCGCCTTTGCTTTTAAAAATCTTATTGATCTCTATTATATTCTAGATTTACTTGTTTGTACACAGCTTATTCGCTTTACGATAAGAAGAAATTCGAGCGTTAAAGATTTAATTCAATTGTATCCGTGATAAGGAAGGTGAACCTGAGCTCGGTTGCGTAAACGTGCACGATAAATATAAAGATGATGCGGGAAATACAACTGGAGTACGTAACACATGTATTTCCCCTTGCTTACAGGCAGAGTGTGAATCCTTTGAAAAGTAAAGAAGCTGGTGATTGTGACCCGTACGGGCAATTGCCGTAAGAGTGGACAGCCAAATAACGGGTGGTCTATGACCAGCTGAATAACACCTGTGTTTTAATTTTACGAACTCGAAGTTGGTGATGTTCACCCAACGCGTCACGAGCCGTCTAGTTATAATATAAGCCGAATTGTAGTTCTACGTTTGTGAGTGCGCAGATTCAGTGTTTCGTTGATGCTTTGTAGGGCTATTGTATGCCGTACATGCATGATGCTTTGTAGGGCTATTGTATGCCGTACATGCATGATGCTTTGTAGGGCTATTGTATGCCGTACATGCATGATGCTTTGTAGGGCTATTGTATGCCGTATATGCATACTGTACAGAAAAATGTCTTGCATGGCGCCCAGTTGTGCAGCAAAGTCGCATCGTACGTTGCGAATATTGTGAGGGAAATCGACAGTGTAGAAAACAACAGTGCATGTCGTGCATGTGCGTAAGAAGACGACGACAACAATGCGCAGTTTAACGCATGGAAATTGCTTCCTTCCTAGCCCTTACATCTCCGTGGCTCGCACGATGCATCATCGTCTCCTAACTTTGCATAATGCTCATCGTATGAAGAAAAACTTGCGCCAAAGTATCCCTCAGGGTTTGATGTCCAGTTATTAAAATTTTGACACTATTTTAGTAAGAGTTCTCACTTTGCATATTAAAGAGCGATAAGGAACCTTAAGTTGAGCCCATGCACTGACTGAAATTAACATAAATGCATGATGCATTTGCATCAGGGGCCTCCGTTGCTTCAAATAATGAAGGCTACAGCGACCCTGGGCAATGAGATGCTTCGAAGGCCCATAATTTGACAGCCTTTTAAGACATTCTCTAAAAACTGAATTAATTGGATTCGCTGCTGGTAAGTTTTAAGGGCAAAATCTGGCGATGTTGCTGCCATTTTGGGAGCCTTAGCAGTGTGATGAATTTCGCATTTGGCTGCTGCATGTCGGTATATGTTCCTCGTGTGGCTTGTGTTGCTGCAAGTGGTAAACCCTTTGCCCTCTGAACTTGTGCTCTGAAAATATTTTTCTAACTTTCTATATAAGATAAATAACTTCCTTGCACAACGGTTAACGTTTGTGAAACAACTAAAACAGAAAGAAGTAACCTCAAAAAAGTAACCGTTAGTACTTTCAGGCTAACAAACAGAAATTTAACGAGAGTATTCGGAAGTAGGAAGAGTAAATTTCCAGGAAATTGCCAGCAGCTTTTATTACTTTAAAGTCACGATGGAAGCATTGCAACCAAGACCTTACTCAAATATTATATAAGCGCTCAATATCGACAAGCCCGCCGGACGATAGTCAAGATAGGGCGAAATTTCAAATGAGTTGCTTGTAACATATGCGGTATCTTAGCTGGCCCGATTTTGGCATGCACAGTATTAGCGTACAGTTTCAACTTCCCAATCTCTCCGTAATCTCTCCTCGCCGTAAGTTAGCACGTAAGGACTATCTAAGATATGGATTTTCGTGGGAAGAGCCCTGTTTAAAATATCTATTTTGAAGGACGTTGGATTGTACGGGCCCGTGACCGCACACTTGGAAATATCTCAGAATAAATTCATGGACTGACGCGTCCGTCACTTGCTAATTAAGAGGGGAATCAAGAATCATCAGTATTGCTATGTATAACAATAACATATCTTTTGTACTCTCGCACTGCGTTCTGCGTATCCGTGTTTTATACTGCAGTTGGTACTGCTATGGTCACGTGATCAGAGTTTAACCTAAACGCGCTAGTTTGCTTTCTGCTTTACAGTGTTAATAAACATGGCCGCTCCACTAGCAGTAAGCACCAAGGAAGAACAAAGAGCAGTGATCCGATTCATAGGGGTCATATCGCAATACAGGGACAGCGCACTACCGCGTGCAAGTGTGTATAAGTGTTTTACTGGCCTACAAACAAGCGAACAATTCGCACCAAACACCGAAGCCTTCTGTCGAAGGCTGTTTCGTTGTTGCAAGACAACGCACACCCACACACGACCGCTCAGACTGTCGCAACCAGTAGCTGATTGGGTTTTGAGGTGCTGAAATACCCTGTCTACAGCCCAGATTTTGCCTCGTTCGCATACCATATCTTTGGTCCGTTCAAAGGTAGTTTACGAGGTCGGCGCTTCCATATGAATGATGACGTGAAAGAAGTGGTGCATCAATGGTTGCATGATCAACCTAATACCTTCTTCTTGGAGGGAATACGCAAGCTTTCGGACTGATGATTCAAGTGCATGAAAACGAGATTATAATAGAAAAATGAAGCACTTGATTGTCCCCCGCTTTGTGTAATTACGTAGAAAAAACAAGGACGCGTATAATTTTTGACTCTCTCTGGCACTTACCTCGCACCTGGAAATTCCTTATACATGCATTGACACGTCTCTCACGTGCTTATTAACTTTTAGTGTACGGTTGGAAACTTCCACAGAATATTGTAGCACGTCTTGCACCCAATCATCCGGTAGCAATTCATAATGTCCCAACACCCAATAGAATGGTTTGTCTCTCGTCCTAATATATAGGAGAGCGTCTTCTCTCCAAAGCCCCGTCCTCACTCCAGTCAACCATCCACGGACACAGCCCTCTCCCAGGCCCTCAAAAGTATCCACTACAGTGACTAGGCTGTCGGGTGGAGGCCCTCAATATTCTAATTGATGCACTTCATCAGAGCGCCTGAAGTTCAGGACTCACTTGAGCATCACGTTCTCTTATAAGAAAAGCGTCCAATCATCATTAATATTCGGCGACCTCGAAGATGAGCGCTCTTGGAGCTCCCAGTTTTTGTCTCAGATTGCTGTTTTTTAGGGAGCAGTTTGGCGCTGGGTCGTGATGGCAATGATCGAGCCAACTGAATTTAAATTTATAATTAGAGGAGTTACTTTACTGCTACGGCGGCGCTGTTGTTTTAATTTCATATTTGCATTAAATTTCGTCGTAGACTTAACATTGCAAAAGCTATCATGAGTTTTATCAAAGAAACGCTTACTGTTTTTGTCAGCATCAATTTTTTTAACCTAATAAATGCTGTTGTAATGGACGACGATTTTTTCAGTTTGCAAGCTTGTTATATAATAAAGTATTTTCCAAGAATTTTGATTACAAACGTATCCACTAATAGGTTTCCCACAGTGAATTTAGTTACAGCATTTAGTCACACGTACTATATTAAAATGCTTGTTTTTAGCGGGTACCACGGAACTTTAATCCATGTGGTACATACATGCATTTCGCATATTCTTCAGCATGACTGTTCTTCATCTGAACTGGCTAGAATGTGGTCTGAATATCAATTATTCCTCTCTAAATTGCTGTCAGTTTTTTCTTTAGTTACCGATGTTGTATATCTAACTCCTTTAAGAGTCTTTTCGCTTCCTACCTATTCTTCTTCTGCACACTTGCTTTCTTTATTTTCTGCTTGAGGTGTGCGTACGGACTTTTTACCTTGATAAATTCTCGTCTGGTATTATCTTCAGCTGTTTATCACTTCAGTTACAAGCACAGTGAATTCCGCATAATAGGACCACCGGTTAAAACGACCAGCCGTATAATGCTACCAGTTCTGCTGGGGCAGAAGCGAACACTATGCATTGTTAAGCCCGCTGCTGACGAGAGTCGAAAAAGAAGAACGTTTCACTTTCCTGGAACAAAAGTTTCTGTGACCGTGACTACATCTTAACGTGTTTGAACATCGCAATAAAATGTACGTGATTGCAAGCTAAAATTCACTCGAAATTAAGAGAGATATTCCAAACTTGGCAGTTGGCACTGGCCGTAGAAGAATTTTTGCAATGGCAACTTAGATTTCAAGCCATTTTGGACAGTTGAAATTTGGCCAAGCCGAAGTTGTGGCCCGTAGCCACAAATTCAGATAAATAAGGAGAAACGTTCTCGTGCTTCGACTCTCGTCTGCAGCGGGCTTTACGCATCTACGATATGCACTGCCATTAATTTGTTTATAATCAAAGCGTAGTAAAACATTTAAATGAAGTAATTTTGAATTGTTTGAAACTGTTTCATATTTGGAGGCTTTTATACCGTAAAGTAAGCCAATATATGTTTACATTTACAAATACCCCAGAATGTTGCTCTTACTGCCAACAGGTGGCGTTATCATCGCTTCTATTTTACCACGTCATTCAGTCTTCGAATTAAGAACTGTCTGCTTATCTAGTACGCGTCGGTAATTTTTATTGGTTAATGACCGCCGTAATTACAGACAAGAGAAAAAATCAACATGAGACGAGAAAGTATGTTAATTAGTTATATCGTAGCCCAGACTTAACTAAAGTTGCTAAGTTCGCTCTTTATGACCAGTCGGTTAGAGTTGCCAAATCAGCTGGTCCTAATGTGCACGCATTAAGCGGAGTCGACTGTATTTACTATTCCTTAGCTCCCGTGTGCTATTTCTCAACTAATCAACTCTTTGCTTTTTTTATATATAGTCTGCGAGTTACTTTGATCCCAAAGCTCACGGCAGCACGTTTTTGGGCCGCAGTATGTTTCCTGAGAGACCCGCTGGTGACTGTCGTAAGGCTGCCCTGGACCTCCCATTTAAACTGATGATTCGCGTATTCAGTGCCGGCTTCAGTTCCTGGGATACCTGCCGAAGGACCAAAATTAATGCACCTCGCCATCGAAGACAAACTCCAAGTTATGTAAAGCAACACGTGGGCAAGCTCGGCTCATCCTCTAAATTGAGCTCTACAAGAGTTCAAGTTTGATGACGCCGAGCAAACTTGGTGGTGAGGATCGAGGAATATCCGCCGTAACTTGTAGCCTCTCAAACTCCGTCAGTAAGTGAGAACTATAATTATTTACTTTAATATACTCTGAATCGATCGTGTTTGCCTTCTGTTTTCTGCTCATAAGATTGCTGCTATTCGCAGAAAAAGAAATTTAGACACGTTTACTCTATTAAGTCGTACTGGGAAAGAAAGTCTTCCATCATTATAGATACTGTACCTACGTCACAACTGTGTCAGCATTAGCATTATCTGATGGTTTAATGTAATTGATACTTCCACTGAGGAGGTTATGTTTTTATCGAGTTTGTCTATATTTCTGTCACCAATAATTCAACATGTTATGGACGGATCTTCACGAAATTTGCAGTGAAAGTTAGGTAACGGATGGTTAACTTTGGGTGGAGATCCATTCAGCAATTAGTTCGTTTGTCTGCCTTTTTTCCTTGGTACTTAACTCAAAAAATTATAAAGGGTTCTTTATGAAATTTTCAGGAATTGTTGCAATTGTTACTATGAGCAAATTTAACGATGAAAATTTTGTACTGATCTGTTGTCCCTTTGCTTATTAGGCTCTTTGCTTGTGCTGACCTGTTGACCGTTTGTTTATTTGGCTCTATGCTTGTGCTGATCTGTTGTCCGTTTGTTTATTTGGCTCTATGCTTGTGCTGATCTGTTGTCCGTTTGTTTATTTGGCTCTATGCTTGTGCTGATCTGTTGTCCGTTTGTTTATTTGGCTCTATGCTTCTCATAACATAACTGGAAAAAGTTATGAAATTTTTTGAGAATTGTTAACAATGTAAAAACACACAAAGACTAAAATTTAGTGATGATCGGTTTGTGCGTTTGCGTGTTTCACTACTGTTTGTCAAAATGTTTGTCAAACCATAGCTCATAAAGTTATAGGCGGACATTCATGAAATTTGCAAGAATTATTAGACTTGTTAAACGGCGCAAATGACCAAGATGACGGCTTGTGTATTTGAGAAAATTGTAGAAGTTTTTATTACTATCAATAGGCATAAATAATCAGATTTTGGTGATGATAGAAAGGAAATCCTTGTCTCAGGATCAATCTGAATTTTTCGTTAACATTGCCTTGCTTGGCGGAGGTATGCGCGCTCTCTGAGTGCTCTAGTTATTTATAAACGGAAATCTACTTGAACGATAATTTGTAATTCATTGCGGGAAACAACTTACCCGTACTGGTAATGAATCACACCCTTTGTTACTTGCGCAGCTGCAGCCAGGAAGCAAAGAGCTGAACGGGAGGACTCACCAGAAATTATCGTCGAAAAGTGACGTCATCAATTAGCTACGTCACATCGACGACCAGTACGGCTTAACATTCTTTGAGTATTTTAATTAATTTTAGCTGGATAATTATCGTCAATTGTAAGTTTCATTCCTAAAGCTCATATATCTATAAATGAAAGGAACATATTGCTACTTATTGAACGACAAACAAAATTGGTAATAGAAAATTGCAGTGGAGGCTGGTGGAAACTTTCACAGCACTAGAGGCAAGATCTGGGCCGTTATGGCGCCCTGATTTAACTTGTTCTTTGAAGTGAAGCCTCATTTACACTTCATATTTAGTTCACAGTGCTCTTCACACAACCTACTTAAACATATCACCGTATTTTTTCGATTTAACTCATCTAATTTCCCGCTCCTGACTGGCCAGATATTTGAGCTGCAGCCACACACAACACTGTAAATGGTTGTCGTCGAGTGGAGAAAGTTTGAGCCCTAACAGTTCTTATGGTTTCTCTCGCGTCAAGAACATAACACTCCTTATATTTTCTTTAGGATAATGAACCCGACCTAAGAAAATTTGAGGTCCGACTCGTTGATGCGCCGTCATTTACAGACATGCGGTCACGGCTAAGTTTTATTTTAGTCCCATTGAGTCCTCCCGTTACACTTTTCACTACCTGGCTGCAACCGTCGTCAGTGAGGGAGAATTTCGATCACTCCAAGAGTGAAGAAAGTGCTGCAGTAAAGCGAGTGAGCTTACTCGTCCACCGACAGAAACACTTCCCTGTCTGTACTCATCCAACACGGCTACTAAAGATATTTCTCTCTGTGCACGGGGAGGCGTGCTGGGTTTGGTGCACCGCATTTCTCACTGAATATATGTTTAATTTAGCTGACTAATTTTGGTTTCCACACGCTGGCATCAGCGTTATATTGCAAACATCAACATTCGTGCTGCACTACGACGTCTGGTTTTCGACGCCATTGAAAGTGAAGACAAATGTTAAAGTACACTTGACCCCACCCCATGCTGAGAAACGCTCACGCACTGGTTTGTACTGACGATATGGGTCAACTGGCCTTAGAGGAGTGTAAGGCTGCAGTCGATAAGAGATGGTCGAGAGCTATGGCACCATCGACGGAAGACTCTTATACAACGACCTGTGCCCTCGACTCTCCCCATTTCTTACTGGGGTCAATGCCTCCGCAACAGCTTTGCAGACATGAGACGGTGTCGAAACACCTCAAACGGCGCAAGAGTTCTGCTGCTTGGGTTGTATTCGATATTACAACCTCAAGTGTTATGGGACCAGCCCTCTAACCTGCTGCTACAGCGGAACTCTGCTCTTGTGTATAGTACAGCCCTACGTTGTGTTGGGGACAACGATGAAGTAGGTTCTTTTAGAATTCTGCTTTTGTGTAATGATCTGCATTAGGTTTGGTTACCGATGATGAGAGTGATTCTTTTGAAGGTATTGCTCATGAAATGGCAGTGAGCTGCGCCGGATTAACTACGATGATGAATGATTTCTCCTGCAGGATTCCAGCCGTGTGTAGTAAGCTGTACCAGGTTGTGTTGGCAACGATGATGGAAGTGATACCTCTAAAAGCTTTGTTCTCTTGTGTACACAGGCAGCCCTGCCGTAAACAGGCGTGTTGTATCTGTGATAACTCTTTTTTGCGTCACTTCGGAAGGTAATTACCGTTGCCAGGCCTGCAGGGACTCAAGAACGTGCAGAATGTTTCATAACGAGAGTCGCAAGCTTAGGGAAGTCTTGCCTTGAGTTCTGACGTGATTGTGCCCTGCACGCTCCGGCAGCGTCTGTGTCTGCGCAGTCGATGTCGCATAATAAGACCGCCTGTTAAGAGGACCAGCAGCATAATGCCACCAATGCTGTCTGGGCCGGAATCAGATGTTATGCGTCTGATGGTGGTCAGCCTTCCGTTTATATGGACCACTTCACTATTATTCACGTGCTTTAATAAAAGTATAAAACATTTAGAATCGACTAATTTGAAAATTTTGTTAAACCATGGACCACGCGGTACTTAACTGTCCACCCCTCGCAAGTGCGACAGAAGGTAAGGTGAGGAAACCTTGATATAATCCTTTGAACTCAATATAGCGACATGAAAGAAAACTAAACTGTTCTTGGAGACGCAAGGAATGCGACTTGGAAAAGAGCACACATACATCGAGCGCCGGCCAATTGTAAATTGAAAAATTTGGTGTCCTAAAATTAAATTATGGTCAAGAAGAGTTTATATCCCACCACAAATTTATGATACTTGCTGATAAACATGTTTCTCGCATTACCGAACACAGTTTACTTTTTGTTTCAGGACGCTCTGTTGACTGGAATTTTTTTTATTGAAGTTTAATCAATTGACAATCATGCCCACTTGTAAACTTGAGCAGGCAGTGAAGTAGGCATTGTGTGGTCTATGGCTAAACTATTTCATATTGTGGGACATTTACACGTTAAAGCAGGCCTGCTTGTACTTAAATTTACTAATTGTTGAGCATGCTACTCTAAATGACATTAGGTGGTGTGAGCTTCGCCTCTCTTTCACCAACCCATTCAGGCTTCGGAGTAAGCCGCGTCTGTGTATTTATCTCCTTAAGCGCAGAAGAGAAAAAATAACTTTAACTGAGAAAGCATGCGTATAAACCAAAATTTTAGCGCAGAACTTCTCTAAAATTGTTAACTTCAGTTTTTATGACCTGCCGGTTATAGTGACCAAAACCGGAAATGCCAATATGGATGCAGTAAGCGGGCGGAATCGACTGAGTTTCATTGCAGCCCGAGAGTGAATTCTTGGGTAATGCAGAGTTGTTTCCATACCACACTACTGATCTTTCTATTGCGTTTTTCTCTTATGTTTTCACTCTTACTTTTAGTCATCACCCAATAGATATGTTTAGAATTCACTTTTAATTTCCGGCAGCAGCTCGTGAGGGGCCAATAGAAGTTTATCCGACATAATTTTGCTTCTTTGGCTTGCTTATCGTCAACAACGTATAGAAGGATTTCGGTCGTAGCTATGCCTTTCTTATGTTACATCAAAGGGAAATAGACTTTTATCCGCTAATAAAAGTCTATCTCTGTTCGACGAACTTTCGCCTCTCTGACGCAATTGCTTGTTACCGGAAGGTGGACGTTGCCTCGACGCACATTTATTTTCTGACTCGCTGAGCACCTGCAGAAAATGAAAAGAAGTTTGTCCAACCTGCAGTACTTGAGTGTCTCTCGTGGAATTTACAGCTTAGCTGAATATAAGTTGCTCAGAAGCCTTTACGTCGCTGGCCGGCAGTTATATCTCCTCTTAAGACGAATAGACGAATTAAGTTTTATATTCATCATTAGTACAAGGGTAGTCTACGCGCCGGACAACTATTATTCCCTAAAAGTGTCGACGCATCAGAGGTTCTATCAAGCAATCTCCTACAAAGCGATTATTGCCTTCATTGTCAATCATGGTGGATTCAGTAAGTTAATACGGACAGGGTCTCGTAGATTTCCATTGTCACGACAGGTTGGTCGGTCCGGGAACTCATCTGCATGTCAATTGTCCCCCTGAAATGGTTTCTGTGAGCGTCAACTGTTGGCCCGCCTGCAGTGCCTTGATTGCCGTCGATGTTTCGCATCAGTAAATCACAATGGAATCTTTGGCAGTGCGCAGTCCTCGAGTCCTTCATCTCGTTGTCAAATGATCCTGTGCAGAAAAATTGGCTCTTCCAGAGGAACAGGGCGATTGTGACGGGTCCTTTGGCTCCATGTGTTTTATACGAGACGGCTCTGGCTCGGCGACGAAGCGAGACAAAACGTCAGTTTTTACGTCTCCTATGCAGAGAAGCTGCAATGCATTCGCTGCTCAGCAACTTTTGGAAGTTTTTATTGCTCAAGTAGTGACTCAGTTGAGGCTGCTAATTACAGAAGATGTAGAGCCAACAGTGCTTCACCTTTACACATCGACTGAGTCAGTCAAGGTGGTTAACCGTAAAAACTGATTTACATAAGAAACGGGTATCACATAAGTTACCATTCTGCCTTTGTTTAAATTTACTACTGCTCAAGCGGCAACCTTCAAGTTTTAATTCTCATTCATCGTTACCACCTTCACGACTGGTAATACCAACTGAACAACTAATGGAGACGTTTACTGCTGTTGTGAACAGTGCTAATACTTTCTACAAATACTTTATAATATAAAGGCTCATGTAATACAGACCTTAAAACACTTACACACCACATGACGCGTAGGTCAGCTTTTGTTCGTGTTATGAGGTCAAAGAGAAGCAGCCATGGTCGCAGCCACAAATAAGAATCCTACAACTTTCGAACGTACTCACTGGTAATGCCCAGGATCACGGGAATTTACGCCATGCTCAATACGACAGGTGAAATGCAGCTTAATTATTATGAAAATAGAGTTGTTCCTCCTGTTTAGTGGTAGAAACGATCAGGATGCAGATTGTGTTAAGCATGGTATAACTACGTATGGTTATCTCCAGCACTGGACCACTTCGCAACTTTTCAGTGCATCTTGCTTGAGAGCGTCACCTGGGGACCTCAAGCGCCTCTATTGCCGTTCTAGTGTGTGAATTTGTGGAAATTGTGTAAAAAAAACAAAAATTCTTGGTTGTTTCCGTCTTTTTTTTGCGCAAAAGAAAGTGAAAAACCAACAACGGGCTTCTTTAGATGTCTTAGAGATAGCAATCTACGGGCAAAGATAGTAAATCGGCAACTTTTCGTAGTGAATTTACTCCAGCAGTTTTTAGCATTTTCCCCGTGCAGTACCGTAGAATGGGGTAATTGAGATCATGTCGGGCAATTGAGATGTACAGGGGGTAATTGAGATCAATAATTATTGTGGCCTTGTTAGAGTACTTACACAATCTATAGGCTTGTGGTAGGTATCTGCCAGGATTTGACATTTAAAAAATATGTTCTGATTTGTGTAAGTACTCTAACAAGGCACAATAATCATTGATCTCAATTACTCCCACTACATCTCAATTGCCACACATGACCTCAATTACCCCATTCTACGGTATGAGTAGCGACTGGCGTCGTCGATGGGTATTTAGGCAACGGGCAGCAGAGCATTGAAATTTTATCTTCATGGGCCATATTATAGAAAATAAAATTAATATCTTCATGCCTTAGCATCTATCTGCTCACTGTTCTACAGTTATGTACCGTGGGCAGCCGCAACGTGAGAAACTCGTACCTGCCCCCTACTGCTTCAAGTTTTCGAAACTCGAACTACCTACAGCTAGCATACCGATGGTTTGCAGTAGCTTATATATGCATGAAATGGCTTCATTATTTCAAACTTTACCACTAACATTTTTACTCCAGCAAACTTATCTTCAATGGCATTTGGTCCTTTAGTTAACACGATTGCAATTTTTTCTTAGAACTATAAACGTTTATGAAGGAGGTGGAGGTGGTGGGATAAGCCCCCTCTCCAGGGGGGCTTCAGAATACCACTCTCGTCCTGCACGTGGCGTAAGAGGCGACCAACGCAGGGTCAATTCCAAGCGACTAAACTTGAATCCCTTCTCGCTGGCCGTCGGCAGTTGCTTGACAGGCGTATGAGCCTTGAGAAGGTGCGTTGTGGGAACCCGCATGCGAGGAAATGAGTATGAATGGCGGATGAGCTCCGTGGAGCCAACAGCAACCAGAGAAGAGATCACCTGGCTGTTGCCATAGCCGTACACCCGACATTCCACAGTTAGCTCCTCTCCCTACCTCTCGACGGCGCAGTCGAGTCTCTTCTCCCTCTTTCTTTTTCTTTCTTTCTCTTCTTCCATTTTCTTGTTTTTTTCTCTGTGCTAATCCCACGCTGTGAGCGGCAGGGCCATGGGAGGTTGGTGGAGGCACCCACATGTCCACCGTGACTGTCATCCACCATAACCTGGCTAACCTGAGAGTTATGTGAGCCTTACTCGGTAAGCAGCTCTGCCGAGTGGACCGTCTTTCTGCCACTGATTGTCACTTGTACCTTACCTTGATGATACTTCGGACGAGGTCCAGGTGGCGTTATGCACGCAACCAATCTTACGCAGAGTTGATGCTGCAGTCCGTGACCAGCGGGATGGCTAACAGCGCTACAAGTTATCCCCACAGTTCACGTAGCTGCTTACTACAGGTTTATCTGGCACTTTCAGTAAGTATGCATCCAGTAAGTTTTTAAATATCACAGTCTCTGTACCGGTGACATTTCGGATGTGACGAGGCATTTTGTTGAATAATCTCTCCCCCCGAACTGCGAAACTATAAGAATACTTTGTGACCATTGCGTCACCATTAGTTTTGATCGGAATTTACACGTCACAAGTGCGACCAATATGGTCTGAGTCTGAGTGTCTGGTCTGGATAAGCCTATTGACGTCGACAGTAATGCCTTCTAAAATCTTCCAGACATATATGATCGTAAAGCGCTCGAATCACCTTTGAATGGAGTGCATTTGAAGTTGAGCAAGTCTTTCGTGACAGTTTAAATCTTGCATGCCCCGGATTTTGGCAGTAAACGATTGCTGGATAGCCTCTAAGTCTTTCCGTTTGCTTGGCATGCAAAGAGGTGAACAGTATTCAATCCTCGGTAGTATTGTTTCCATAAGGTGTGTATGTGGGATTTTTTCTTCTCCTTTGTATATTACTGTATATATATGCTCTTTCCTTTTTCTTTTGCTTCTCTGTGGGGATGTTAAGAGCAACCCGGGGCCGGGTCAGGCTCGGGGGTGCCGTCTCCTCTATTGCAATATTAGAGGACTGCATGCGAACCTCGCGGAGCTTGACTTTATGTCCTGTGGTGTGGATGTCGTGTGCTGCGCCGAGACATTGGTGACTGGCAGAAGGCACGACGCTGAGCTTGCCTTGGCGGGTTTTCTGCGCTTACCGGCAGTCAGTGCACGAATGCGCTTGTCATGAGATCATTGTTGTAAGGGTGTGTGGCCGACTGAATAATTTTTATTTGTTCTCCTTATATCGGAACCCTACAACTGGTGATTCTCTTTATGACTGTTTGTTGACGGTGAAGGTCTCAATCCAGAGCACGGATCCTAAGTCAGCGTTTGTTTTTGTGGGAGATGTTAATGCACATCACAGGGACTGGTTGGGATCTGCACCACCGACTGATTGTCATGGTGAGGCTGCGTTGGACCATTGCATTATGTCTAGTTGTGTGCAGCTAGTTCATGTGTCTACGCATATTGCTGGTAACTGTCTCGATCTCGTCATGACTGATGTCCCGGACTTGGTGACGGTGTCAGTTGGTTCCCCTATTGGCACTACAGACCACTCACATTTTGTTGTGTCCTTGGACCTGAACCAGGTTGTTCCCGTGGTAGACACTAGGAGAGTGGTGTTCGTTAAGAGCAGGGCTAACTGGGCGGCAATTACTTGAGCAGTAAGGGCGTTACCTTGGTGCCGGATTATTTACAGCGAGGATCCTGTCTCTGAGCTTAACGACTTGACTGTGTCCATTTTGGAGAGATTTGTCCCTAAGAGTACTATTCTTGTGAGGTCTCGGGATAAGCCGTGGTTTGACGACCAGTGTCGGTTAGCCTTCGAAGGTAAACAAACGGCTTATCGGGCATGGCGGCGTTCGCGGGACCGCACGTTGTGGCAGACCTATGTTGATTGTAAGGCCGAGGCTAAGCGTGTTTATGAGGAGGCACAGGATCGACTGAGGCAGCCTTCCAGGGAGTCTCTGCTGAGTATGGATCAATCACATCGTTGGTGGAGTGAGCTAAGGGGTTCAGTGTTCGGTGCTGAACCTTCGTTGCTGCCCATTGTTGGTCCCGGTGGAGGTTTCATTACTGATCCCATGGCTAGGGCGGAGCTTTTGTCGGCTCACTTCGATGGGAAGCAGAGCAGAGATGTTTTCTCACTGTTTCATGGATGCCACCCTGAACCTCACTTGACCTCTGTGACGTTCAGATCTGGTGCAATCAAGGTGCTGCTTGAGGGCCCTGATCTGTTTGGAGGGGGGGACCCGGTGGGCATGTTTCCTTTGTTTTATAAGCAGCTGACTGACGTTATTGCCCCCAAGCTAGCAGTGAACTTCCGGCGCCTGATACGGCTAGGAAATTTTCCTCGCTGTTGGCGTACTGGGAATATTACTCCCATTCCCAAGGGTCTAGTGTCGCCCAATGTCGTCAACTATCGACCCATCACACTGACGCCCATTTTGTCGAAGGTGTTCAAGAAATTGAACGCTTGTAAGCTTGGTCGTTTTGCTGAGGTTACGGTGTTGCTGCCTGCTGGTCAGTTTGCGTACAGAACTGGCTTGGGTTGTTGTGACGCTCTGTTGTCGGTGTCACACCATTTATAGTCTGCGCTGGATTGTAGGTCAGAGGCACGCCCTGTCCAGTTGGACTTAAGTGCGGCGTTTGACAGGGCTAACCACAGGGGTCTATAATACAAGCTGGAGTCCTTTGGTGTGGGTGGCAGGGTTCTTTCAATCATTTGCGATTTTGTTTCGGAGCGGACGCAGAGTATGTCGGTTGACGGCGATTTTTTTTTTGAGTGCCTCAGTCGCGGTGGTGTCTGGTGTCCCTTAGGGTGTTGTGCTTGGCCCGCTGTGGCTCGTTCTGTATACAAGTGACATGTTCTCTTCGCTTGAAAACACGATGATCAACTATGCCGACAATTCCACTTTGATGGCAGTGATACCTGCTCCTCGCATGCGTAATGCTGTCGCCCAGTTTCTAAATAGGGATTTGTCACGCATTAGTGCATGGTGTTCGGCCTGGAGTATGAAACTGAATGCCAGTAAGACCCTGTCGATGATCTTCAGTCGGTCTCGGATACTTTTATTGCAGCATCCCCAACTGGAGATTGATGACTCTTTACTTCAGGAGTTTAGCTCCTTGGAGATTTTTGGTGTTGTCTTTGATGAGAAGCTTACTTTTGAGCCGCATAATAGGAGGTTGGTGTCACGTGCTTCCACTAAGATTGGGCTCCTGCGTAAGGTGAATTTTGTGTTTGGTGACAGGGAGGTTGTCCGCAAATGTTTTTATGCCTTTTTGCTGCCTGCGTTGGAGTGACCGGTTTGGACTTCAGCTGCTGACACTCACTTGCATCTGTTGGACCAACTTGTTAGTTCAGCCAGCAGGCTATGCGCTCATAATGATTTGGTGAACTTGTCCTACCGGAGAAGGGTAGCCAAGCTCTGCCCTGCCCTCGAGGTCTTTATGAGGGTGACACGTGCTGCGTGCGGCGCGCACTTTTTCACGTTGGAGGATGTTGGATGTAGAACTAATGAGTTCGGTCGGTGCTTCGTGCCCTGGTCGGTTAAGGTTTGGATTTTTTTGCCGGCATCCGCTGTCGGTCGCATTGGCCTGCAGGCATATAAGTCGGCTCTTAATGGTTTTTTGCTGGATTTCCTTTTTTTTAGCAGCGTTTTGGGCTTCCCGGTGGCAGGAGTCTGAACTCTAGACATTTTTCCTGCGCAGACCGTGTGTGCGTGAGCGGCGTTCACGTTGGTGCGCCGCGCTGCCCGCTGTATCGCTGGTTAAGTTGGGTTAGGTAATGTTAGGTAATGTTAGGTAACGTTAGGTAACATTAGGTAAGGTTACATAACGTTAGGTAACGTTAGGTAAGGTTAGGTAAAGTTAGAGAGGTTACATTGGGTTAGGTTGGGTTAGGTTAGGTTAGGTAAGGTTACGTTAGGTTAGGTAAGGTTAGGTTAGNAGGGTAGGTTAGGTTTGGCTAGGTTAGATTTGCCTAGGTAGTGTTTATTTTAGTGATGGCACGCGTAGGAAAGCTTACGTGAACGCAAAATGTCCAGGGTTCCGGCGAGTGCTTCCCGGTGTTGCAAGGTGCTTCATTTGGTTTGTATTACCTGTCCGTGGGAGCTCAAGCGTGAAGTTTTAATAATAATAATGCTACAAGTAATTGAAAATTTATTAATTTACTGCGTTTTCCATAAATGTCTAATAATTATTATATCAATTTGTTTTTCATCAGATGCCTTAAAATATACGGTAAAATAATGTATATATTTGGTAGACTCCAAAGGATTCTTTCACAGTGCTATCAAGTCATGGAGAGCTATACAGGATTTAAGCAATAAATTCCAATATTTTATTCGAACCGGTTATACGTTGTGATAAGTAAAGAACGTTTAACCAAATGCGACATTTTACGTGTTTTCATAGAGTTTATACATTATTTTCTCAAGTTTATGTTGAAGTTAGTCATTATTTGAATCTATAATTTCCTTTTAGTCGTAGCCGCGTTTCTGTTACTATTCAGAGATTGATTGAGGCAATAACAAGAGGTCCCTTTTTTGCCATAGTAGTGTAGTATATAGACACCTAGCGCTTTGGACACCATGCTCGGTCAACACTAATTTTTTGTCTATTAGATAGGTATGGTACAGAATTCCGTTCACATACCAGAGTGTTCATCATAATACGTAGGAATAACGATGCTTGTAGAATTTCCAAAATAGCACTACACTTAGGAGTCTTCAAGCTCAAATTATGTTTAATTAACGACTGGAATATTGACCAGAGCATCAGCGTCACTGCACCCTAAGGCCGGGGACAGACCGGAGCAACAAGCGATGCAATGCAATTTTCGTAAGAGGTTTGTTGCATGACGTTGACAGCTATGTTTCGGGGGGGTTGGTCAAACTGACGAGATAGGGCGCCGGGCAGCAAGGTGTGTGTGCGTATGTACGTTATGAAATCTTTTTAATTCGCAGACGTACAAAATATAAGCGGACAAAATTACGAAACTGCATTGAAAGCTAATAAGCGACGAAGTAATGTATTAACTATACTATTTATTGGCATAGAGATAAGCAAGACAGATAAGCACATCTCAGCAAATTTGCGAGATTTAACCCATGCGCGTATCTACTCAGTACCACACGATAGTGTTTAGCATGCGTGTTGTAGGTTTTAATTATTTATCTGTAATAAAAAGCTGCTTTGCCTAATATCAAGAAAATAGTATTTACTCGTTAATGATAAAATCGACGAAGAGGAAACGATCATCACGAAATAGCTGTTTTTTTTTACATGTATCATTTCCCATTACATTATAACTGTAAGTTTTATCTATCTAATTCATTCGTCGAAGACGAAGCTTCGGCGTAAAATATTTTATCTTTGGAATGTGCACTCAAACCGCGCGGCCATTCTCATATCGAAAGCGACACGCTGATTAGTGATTCATTTTCACGTCAAAGTTTCCACTACCGCAATCTTGATCAACTCACTACAGACAGATTTAAATTGTTTTCGGCAAAAAAATGGAACCATTTTGCAGCATATGTCTGTGAAAGCTGCACAAAGTTTTTTCGTCACTGATTGCAACTGAATTCTTATCGTTGCTCAATTAAGGCCATAAATCAGTGAACAAAACTAATTCCAATTCCATTAGCAGCGTGATGCGCAACAGGGTATGGGCATACCCGCGGCATCACATCTTTGGATCGATATACCTGCATAGCTCTACGTAATACATGTTTTA
>LQNS02000137.1:21943012-21959694 GCA_001587735.2 Parhyale hawaiensis | reverse complement strand
GCGTTAGCTGTAGCACAGATACCGGATTTCGCATGTAAGGCCAAATGCGAGTTGAACATTGAATTCAGGCGTAACACACGAAAGAAGGAACGAAGGAACAACGCTATTAATATTATAGATTTTTACAATTAGAATTTCACACATGCTATTCAAGAATTTCTGTAGAGCATGTGAGCCAAGTTGTTCTTTCCCATACAACGCTACTCCGCCGCATTTACGGTTTTCGCGGTCACACCCGTGCAAAGTATAGTTTTCCCTTTTGACCTCCGTATCACCGATACTCTCATTTAGGTGTGTTTCAGTAATTGCAAGGAAGAGCGAATTTGCTTCACCTGCAATGTCTCTAAGTATGTTTAATTTGGCAAGACCTAAAATTGAGTAAGAAAGTATATCCATAAAACGAAACCTAGCCTTAACATGATGACTTCAGCTGTACCGCTCGTCACGATCCATGACTGACGCTTTTGCCTCCGACTGGACTTGCCCGCATCCCATACCTTCCGACGCTTATATAAAGACGCTCGTTGCGCACTGCAGTCATTTGCTTTTTAGGTCCCCTCATGCTAACACTTACTCAATTTTAGGTCTTGCCAAATTATACATTCTTATTATTATTCATCCTTTATCTCTAAGTATTAGTGACTTTCTGTAGTTTTTGTGTACAGGCCTTGAATTTGACCACCTAAAATTTGTTCAACGTTTGGCTACTCTTTAGTTCTTTTGGGTCATTGCATAGTTTCGATGGTTGATGTGGCAGTTTATTTAACCTCTCATCCACATTTGTGCGGGATTTTCCTGATGCTGTGGGTGCCAAGTCGGCGGTTGAATTCTTTTCTGTCCATTTTCCATGTAAGTTTCCATTGACAGCATCTTTTGATACATTCTTTGTAAAATATTTTCTATCTTCTGAATGTCCTGTTTCATATCTTGGAAGGACGCACTCGTGTCAGCTTCGTACTGTGCGCTACGACCAGGGTTGTTAACATTTTTGTACGTTGATTTGTCGCGCTCTGAAAAATTTTCTCTTTGCCTGTTTTCTTGCGAATGAGTATGGCTTTGTGTATGCCACGGTATCTCAGTGTTTTCCCCGTGGTCCCTCTGATGCCACGAATGGGGTTCAGAACTAGAAGTACGTATGGTACTACCCAAGTGAATTTCGCTACATGAAGGATCCAGGCATTCTCCTTTTCGGAAGGAATTTCGACAAACCATTGGGTGGAACAAACCACAATTTTTTCGGGAAGTGTAGTCATAGGTGCCGTATTTCATGAACCTTGAGCATCTTTCCGGATGGAAAAAATTACACCCTTTGCCTGAAATCCGGTATTTAGAGATTTTCTTTGCGTAGAACCTGCAAATTATATTTCTCTTAGTATTTTCTTCCTCGGCTTTATCTTTCACAGTTGATTTATTTCTTCAGGTAGGGACGCTATGTGTCTCTTGACTGTTGTTTTTGCCCCATTTCGTCCATGAGACGGTACCCCATTTGTTGCCATATGAGTATCAGACGCTCTTGAGGCATTAGCATGGGAGGAGCTAGGTTTTTGTTCTTTTTCGGGACTGTATGAGCAATCCTTGCAATACCATCTAAAACTCTCTGGCAAACTATTGAAAATATCTACTTCACCTTGTGTTAATTCTGAACATTTAGCGCAATAGATGAATTCGCAGCCTGAGTACACCATTGTCATTTTTGTCTTTGTATTTGCAGCCTTTCACTTTCCACAAAACCAGTTTTGGTTCTTGTACGATCCGTCAGACACTGAATATGCATATCCAGGTGGGTAAATTAGAAAATGATACTTAGCACTCTGATTGATTGCCAGGCAGGAGGCATGGAAGACATATTGTTCACACAGTGAACACCTCACTGTTTTGCTCGACTTCACAAAATGACATACAGAGCACTTATAATCCACGTTATCACTGTCTTCACTAATATTTTCCTGTTCACCAAGTTCACTATTAGAACTGAGGACGCTCTGTTCTGCTTTCCACTTCCTATTTTTGTTATTTCTTTTGCGCCCCATGTCAAATCAATTAATAAGCGATACTTGCACTTCGGGATTCGCGGTTGTCTTGGTAGGATTTTATTGTAGGCTGTTCACAAAGCACTGGCGCTCGATTGTTTTATTGCCTATGGTCTTGACAGTTTATTGCGCTCGTGCAGAGCACTGTAGCTACACGACCTCACTGAATCTATTCAGTCGGAAGACTGAAGGAGTATAATAGGAGTATAGTAAGTGAAATAAAATTCGTTAGGTTACTGCAAGTTTGCATAAGCAACTTTTGCTCCGCTTAGGCCTATCATGTTGTTGACAGGCTTGTTGGGCTTCACACATGACTGGCGGTTGATCGGTGCATTGCTGCGGCGTAGAACGTTCTCCACACATCATATCTACAGAGTAACCATAGATTCGCAGCGAAAATTTTTTACAATTACGAGTGCACTTGTATGAACTACCTACATTTTGTTGATATTATTGTTTATGTTGAACTTCATAAAAAACACCAGTTTTGATGCCACTATCGTCGACAGGCTGCATAATAGCAGTGTGTGAGAATTTATTACTGCAGTACCAAATGTACTCTTCTTGTGTACTGCATGCATTGAGTAAAACGGTAAAAACAACCAAAACAGCTTCAAGTAATGAATAAATATCAATCTCGCATTGCCAGTAAAGTGTTTTTAGATATCTTGCTGCGTTCGTGCACAAAACAAAAATGTTGGGTTAGGTTCACTTTCTAAAATGCCTGAACTATGAGGTTTTGATACGAGATTTGAATGAAAACAGTGAAAATATGGAGAAGAGAAATAGAGAAGCACTCTTTTTGTGTGCAAAATTCATAGTTTGGCAATCTGACTTAACATTCCATTACTTTTTGTGCACTGTATCTGGTAACAGACCCATACTTGGGCGTTGGTTGCTAAATGTTTACCTAAAGTAAAAGCAGTGACGCCATGACTGTAGCGAGATACACGTTCTACCGTAAAATTGTGGGGTGCTTGAAACATGTTCGCTTCTCTTCCCTCAATAGAGACAAACGATGTCTTTATACACGAAAACAATACTGCCTCGCGGCCAAATTAGATATCAAAAAGTAAATGATTCCAGCTTTTCATAAAATGAAGCTCACCTGGAGATCGCATCGACGGCGTCAAAAATACAACCTGCTGCAGTCTGCCGTCGCACGCCCTAGCTCAGTCAGTCGTCAGAGTAGCGGAGTCGTTCGTTGGCCGACGGGCTGCGACGGCAACAAAAGTTGCTAATGTGAACTCGCCTTAAGACAGAGTGCATTGGTTTTGACAAGTTAAGTTAGTCGAGGTGCTTTAGACAAATGCCTAATAAGAATCAATCCTTTGTTCTCGTATAGATGTTCACATGTTTCTTGCTTTAGGTAAGACGAAGTGTGTGAAAATGGATGAATTGCGTAAAGTAGGTCAGGTGCTTTACGTTGAATAAGATGTTGTGTATTAAGTGAGGTGTGTTTGGATCGACGAGACACTTGCGTTGCCGTAGGCAAACTGCGGTAAACTTGACAAATCGCGTTTAAAGAGACGAGGTGCGGTAGTTTTGGTAGGCGAGGTGTGCTAGAGTAGACAAAGTGCTCTGGAGTAGACGAGATGCGGTATTGTAGGAAGACGAGGTGCATGAGGGACATTGAGAGTAGATAAGGCGTGTTAGAGTAGATGAGGCACGTTAAGATGGATGAGAAGCCTCAAGAATCGTAAATCATCCAAAGTACGTTAGGGTTGAACTAGGATGAGGTATAACAGCGTAGCTACACAGTTGATAAGCATGAAATGTCCACTGTTTCCACCAGGCACTAACTTAACTTTGGAGAGTTGGGTTAGGTTAGACGTCAGGCGCGATGAAGAGCATAAGGTTAGATTGAACGTTAGGTTAGGTGAGGAGCATTAGATTATATGAGAAGCGTTAGGCTAGATTAGGAGCGTCAGATTCGATGAGGAGTATTAGTTTAGAGGAGAAGTGTTACGTCACATAGATGGCAGTCCACACTGTCCTAATGCGTGCTCGCTTTCTTGTAAACTTGATAAAATTGTACTGCTTCCTGAGTCCTGGTGCTGGTGACAGTTGCTGTTGCTGAGACGGCTGACTTGACAGCTAACATTTTAGCAACGTTTTGGTTGGTGACGCATTTGATTGCGTTTTGCAAGGACGAAACAGAACGTTCGCATATATCGCACTGCGTATACGGGGAACAAAAGTCTATGGTGTGAAATCCCCGGCAGATGCACTTCACATGCCACCCAACCCTTCATTTTAAAGCTTGGCATAACAACAGCTCCGTTACCCTTCAGTAGATGAAGTGTCTCGTAGCTGCTCCTTCACGTCGAGACGGAGAGATCAACCAACTAAGCAACCAATCAACAAAATATGTTTATTATATAGAGGTAGTATAGAGGACGACCGTGCCAAGCGGTAATATTTCTGATAACTATTAACACGGATGAGGATACCACTTTGTCATCAAATAAATTTTCTGTATTCAGTGTTTGAAGATCTGGGATGATTCTCTTGCATTGAATATAGTATTCAACGTACGTGTCCGGTTAAGTTCGAAACTCATCGCAGTATTGACGCTTCGAAGCCTCAAAATATAAAGTAGGACTAAAACGGCTGTCTGTCAAGACATTTTATTAAATGTGTGTAGCCACCAATTTTCGATCGTAAATATTATAAACTGATGGATGGGCTGGGCATGGGCTTACCTCTGTACCCAAAGTTTGCAATTACATTTACTGTACTGTATGTGCTCCCATGAACAAAAATAGTTGAAAGTTGTCCAGAGAATTTTAAGCGAGTGTTTTACAAACGATATATTGATGATAATTTTCTGCTTTTTAAGGATAAGTCTCACGTATATTTTTTTCTTGAATATTTGAGCTCTCGTCATTGTAACATTAGCTTTACTAAAGAAAACGAATCAAACAAATTATTATTATTAAAATTTCACGCCCGGGACCCCTCGGACAGGCAGCATGACCAAAACGAAGCACTTCACAACACCGGGAAGCCCAAAACTCTGCTAAAGAAAATCCAACAAAAAGCCATTAACTGCTGACTTAAACGCCTGTAGGCCAACACGACCGAAAGCCGATGCCGACAATGAGTTCCAAGCCCCAACAGACCAGGGTACGAAGAATTGACTAGTACGGCACTTAACATTCCCCTGGGTGAAAGAGTGCGTGCCGACCGCAGCACGTGTAATTCTTCTAGAGACTTTGAGGGCATGTGCAGATGAATGCAATGCCTCTCATTATTGTATACCTTATAAAACATACAGAGTTCGGCCACTCCTCTCCTGTGGGATAGATTCACCAGATCATCATCCGCGCACAGCCTGCTGGCCAAACTAATAAGTCGGTCCAACGGGCGTATGTGACTGTCAGCAGCTGAAGCCCAGACCGGTGAACAATACTCCAACACAGACAGCAAAAAAGCATTTGCGGACAACCTTACTGTCACCAAATACAGAATTCACCTTACGCGGAGCCCAATCTTACTAGAAGCACGTGACACAAGTCGCCTAATATGCGGCTCAAAAGTAAGCTTCGCATCAGAGACAACAGGCACACTCTGCGTTCGCTCAGAAACAAAATCGCGAATGATGGACAGAACCCTACCACCCACACCGAACGACTCAAGCTTGCATAATAGACACCTGTGGTTGACCCTGTCAAATGCCGCGCTAAAGTCCAACTGTACAAGGCGTGCCTCAGACCGACTATCCAGTGCAGATTGTAAATAGTGTGACACTGACAACAATACGTCACAACAACCCAAACCAGTACTGTACGCAAACTGACCAGCAGGCAGCAAACCCATAACATCAGCAAAACGACCAAGTTTACAAGCTGCCAATTTCTTGACACCTTCGACAAATGGGTGTCGGCGTAATGGGCCAGTAGTTGGCGATATGAGGCGACACTGGTACCTGTGTCCAAGGAATAGGCAATAAATTTCAATGTTCTGTTTACCGTAAGGATACATTTTCTGGATTAGGCACTTGCTTGTTTTGGTTTTGTTCGTATGATATGAAACTGAACGACCTCCGCACTCTTATTGCTAGGGCGTTTAAAAGTTGTACATACAATCAATCAATCAATCAATCATAGTTAGTTAGTTAGTTAGTTAGTTAGTTAGTTAGTTAGTTAGTTAGTTAGTTAGTTAGTTAGTTAGTTAGTTAGTTAGTCAGTTAGTTAGTTAGTTAGTTAGTTCTGTTAAACCATGAATTGGAGGTTTTACGCCTCTCCTGGATTAAGAATGGGTTTCCTATCTATGTTATCAATAGGTTTTTATCGAAAGTTTATGAACCTCCACCTGAAGTCCAGTCCTGCCGCCAACAATCTTTTGTGTCAAACTTCCTCGTTTTCGGTCGTCAATCTATGAAAATGAAGGACGATGTACAATCACTTATCGTTATGCAGAAAAACTGCCTCCAGCACTGTGTGCGTCCATTGTGTACCTACCAATATTGTTGTTCACGCTGAGAATCTCGATATTTGGGTCCTACGTCTGCCGTACGCTTATGACTAGGGTCGCAGAACATGCATGGCGTAGTTTATGACGGGTTTTCCTCTTTGCTCCCCTTCAATATCTCCAGAACGAACTCTTGCCGAACAGTGGAGTGTTCCAGTTTCTATAGAGAATTTTAAAATCCTAACAACCACTTCCTATAGGTCTGACTTATACAAATTTTGGAGTCCCTCTATATTTTCAAAATTAATACCTCCGCTAATGATGCTCAGAGTGCTATTCCTTTAGGCATAGCTAATACATTCAGTAGCTTGGCCGCGTTCATAGCTCATAGTTTGTTGTTTGCTTTTCGTTTTTATCGATGCTTCTTTTGGTAAATAAACGTACAAACTAGGTATAAGTATAGGTATAACTAGTTTTAGTTAGGCTTGTATAACTGAGTTCTTTTCAAAACAATCTGCGTTACTTTGTTAGAATTGACCTTTGTAATATTGTTTCCTACAGGAATTTTTTCCATTGGTGATGGACACAAAATTATGTAGTCCGAAACTTTCTGTTTCTTCTTTTTTACTGGATGGTAGCTACACAGCTTTTAATAAAATGTCTTTACGCGTAGCTATTTTAGTCTTACTTTTCATTCTGATAAGCTGTGTAGTGCTCATAAATTAGACTGCCCACAATGTTACTCTTATATCGAGGTCTGAGATTCTGAGTAAAGCACGCAATGTGTTACGGTCACTGCTGATTAGTTCCCTCATTTTAGCTTGTCCCACATCAATGAACGCGTGTAATTCAACACTACTAAAGACCAATGTGTATTCGTCTCCTTCTTTCTTTGTTTGTCATGAGCCCATTAAGCTGTACTAGCTTTTAGGGGCTTGTTTCTAGAGCCTAGTTTCGTTAATTTGAAGATTAAATTTTTTGTATATGATTCAGAAACAATAAAGGTGTAAAGGTGTTTCTTTTTTATCTATTCATAGTCTGATACATACAGGTGGAAATTAGACCAGGCCGGCAATTGTGAGACTATTGAAAAGCGATTGGTGAAACTTAGACCCTGTTGTAGATAATGCTTTGCCGATTTTTATAGTCAAGCAATGAAGACATTTACAGTTTCTTTCAGTACTTTCATGGAACGTGAGCTTTATGTTCTTTCATCGCGCAAACTTAGTATGCGCTAAGATTACGATGCGCAAATTAACCTGATGCTCGGCGGAGCAAAGGGTAAGTTAGCCCTCAGAGTTACGCGGAGCTACGAAGAGGCGAGTAAGGGATTCGTTGCAGTAATTAAGTTTTTCCCAGCTAAATTCCTTCCTTTGACGAACAACTTTTCGCCGGAGCAAAAACTTTTGAATGCAATAACATCAGTGCGTAGCAACGATAAATGTCATAAGACTTACAGTGACCATACCTTCATATTCATACACTTCTTGTCATACATTCAATACATATAAGACCAGTTGAAAAACTGAAAAATCTGCTTTGCAAGGATAAACTTTTAAAGTTTTCTGACTAACATCTAATGAGTAGTAACGATAATGGATGAAAAAGACAAATAATTTCTGTTTATCAAATTTAATTAGAAATCACATTTTAAGTAACAGAGACGCTTACAGGTCTCGCAAGAGTTCAAAGTCTAGGGAATTCATGGATTTTGCTTCAGTTAGACATTGTCATTCACGGTTTAATTAAAAGTGTCATCGTGCTAAAAGTCGGCAAACTATCCCCATCCAACCTGTCGGAACGTTGAGCTGTATCATATAAGTAAGGTTTGTCACAGCGTGCAATCGCAGCTGAGGTTAAACGCAATAAAATAGGGGTTTATAACTTACTAAAAGTCCATGACAGCTACGGAGCAGCGAAATCCAGTGGTAAATAAAAAATAAACAGTCTTGAGGTGCAGAATACGCAGTGCTGTCCGTCAAGATAGATGACGATCTTTCGTCAGTGACAGCGACAACTGAGGTAAAAGGGCTTGAAAAATAAAAAAAACATCTACAAGAGCTTCGCCTGGTTTTACATCGCAGGGAGTACAAAACATGGGACGTTGAAAAATGGAAACTAGTGTTGTTCTTTGATGAAAAAAATTATCTAGACGGTCTTGATGGCATCCAGAGCTATTGGTACGTCAAACCGTTGGACCATTGAACGTTTTCTATCCAGTACAGGGGCATGGTTTTCATCATGGTGCGGGGTGCCTTTTCCTTCAGAGGCACTATGGAATTTCAGGCAGTGCGTGGACCTCAAGCAGCGGCTGTTTGAATAGACATATTACAGTTAGCATCCATCACGACCGTTGGCCCTCGTTTGTGGGGTGATGGGTGGTTCTTTCAACTGGATAATGCAGCAACTGACAAGGCCCTGCTGTCCAAGACTTTCTCTAGGAAGAATGCTGTGCCTCTTTTCCGCAATTCATCCTTTTGTCCAAATTTGAATTCACTAAAGCACGTTTAGCTATCGATGATAAGGACTCTCCACAGTTTTGAACTACAATTGGAGACCGTGAATGATAGTGGTTCCATCTTCGCCGCTTGGAATGATCTTCCCCTAACCCTCTTGGAAACACTCACTTCAAGCAAGCCGCAAAGAATTTTTGAGGTCATCAACTAGAATGGAGGCAGGACTTCCAACTTAGTCCCTATTTCATCAACTTCAACCCCGTTGTAAAAGTTGTCGTACTTTTTGACTGCGTGGTCTTAAATTTTTGGCCAGTACTCACGTTAGTTACTAAAACTGTACTTTTCTCATTAAATTTAATAGACAGAAATCGTTTAACTTGTTCATCATTTCTCTTCAGCAATGAGTAAAGGTTAACTTTAAATTTTTAAGATTCATCCATACAAAATAGCATTTTTAGTTAGTTTTTTAACTGGTTCTAAACTTATATTTAGGAGCGAGCGTATAAGTAATGCTTTACTGCGTGCCAATAGAAATTTTTGCATACCACCGAAGAGAACAAAGTGTTGTGCTGCTCAGTAGAACTGAAGGTGAGAGCGCTCATGATAGTCTTATGATAATTTTATTGTTGGCAGGTACAGTATCATTAATGAGGAATTATCACCAGAAATTGTTTTCCGTTATTTCAGCAAGCCAGGTAAACTCGTTCACATTATAGTCTCTCTGAAACAACTCTCTGTGGGAGGATATATTAATGCAAATCAGAGGAAGCTTATACAGGGATTTCTCACTGGAGCGTTTGTTTGCATGAATACAGGAGAGGGAATGTGGGACTGGCGACCTTTACATACCTCGAGTGAAATATATTGCGCAGTCCTTTTCCGCCTCTGAACCCATGCATGCTACACGGCATGAAGCAAAGCGTGTTCGCGTGTGAAAAAAAGTCCGGCAGAATTTGCAGTGCCTGACATAAAAGCATTGGCATGCAACAGCGATAGAATACTTAGGATATATTATGGGACTAATTTATCAGTTAACTCAGGCGAAGTCTGAAGCAAATGCAGCAAAATCCTTCCCCCCCCCCCCACCCCAAAAAAAAAACATTGGGTTACAAAAAAAAAAAAAAAAACCATGAGAGTCAAAATAGACATATTGTCCATATTATGTGTAATATATGCCGTGGAAATCAGCATTGTTGCTCCTTGAAAGAGATTGGGATTTAATAGGTAATGATGGCGACAAGCAGCAATAACAAGAATAAGAAAAAAAGATAGTCGCGCTGGTCGGGTTAACACGACCGCTAAAGACGCTCTAGAATATGAAATTGTTACGAGTGGCAGTAATTGTCTATATTGAGCGAAAATGAAGCAACTAGGGGATAAGTACTATTCCGTAAGGAGAATGTGGTGAAAATGAACAATACAAAGGAAGAACATAACAAGAAATGATCATGTGAGAGCAAGTGCCCCAAAGATCTGCAAGTCGCGTTGAAATAATGAACTGTCTTACATTAGTCTTGCTATTTCTGTGCGGATCGTTTTGTTCGGTTAATGCCTGAGTATAGTGCAGAATTACAGCACATCTAATATCCACCGCCTGCTCTATTGCAAACTGTTAATTTACAAATTGTATCATTTAACAGTGTAGCCCACTGCCGACCTCTTCCTCAGGGAATGCAATTTTTCTTTCAAAACAAACTTGGCGTTCACCTCTGAGCGAGAATAAATTTGTCTCCCGAATGGCTGTCACTCGCTCGAGAATAAATTTATCGCAAAAGTGGCTGTCAGCCACACTGAGCTGTTAACATCTTTGTGGCTGTGGTCCATTTGTTGGGCCTCGTAGCAGGTTAAGCCGGTACAAGCAAGTCACACGCATTAGTCTAATTCTTGATCATTTCCGCTAAAACTGAACTTAAGATATGAAAAATAAATTGTATTAGCCTGACTGTCAAAGTATTTTCTGAGTAAAACTAATGCACTTTCAAGCTGCACTGATAGTTGACTCAGAATAACTTAATGGCACAACAATTCCCAAAGTTTGACGTATTTGTCGGAGTGTCAAAATCATTTGGTGACTAGAAAATCGTAGCGCTACAGTCTATGGATACCTGAAATAGGATTTCAGTGTGAAGAAAAACATGCTGCGTGGAAATTCTGACTATTGACTACGCAGTACGAATTTATAAATTATTATTTACGGAAATATTACTGTGGGTCAAGTGTGTTGCCTAGTTTGGAAATAGCTAATATTCCAGTTACATCAACCGACTCCTTGCAGTCTCTGATACATTAATTTAGAGTCATACTGGACACGTGCCGCCTACCGATACAGTGTGTCTTTGGAGCCGTGAGACAAATCGCGGCAATACTCGCAGGATCAACACAGAGCGCTAGAGACACAGGTGGAACATAGCGCACTCTCTACTGTGTGTGGCCTAAATGTACTGCAGCTCAGAAGCGTACGTTTACTTGCTTAGTGGCGTCACTGAACCAGTGGAGCAGTAGCAGAGACAATACTTACATTGACTTGCTCGCAGTAACCTTCCAACGCAGCTCTTTTTGTGTTTATATGACCTTCTTGAATATTCCATGGTCAGTTTTAGACGATCACTTCCTGAGCAACTCAGATTCTGGCTTTGAAATCAGTCCACTGGAGATCTTCTCCCTTCGGTTGTATTCCTATATACCATATAAGACGAGGTGATTGCGTAGCTTGCACCACGACATTAGCTCTCACTCTACATACCCACAATACATATGTTGCAAATGTTCCGGCTTCACTACCCTAATGAGCTCTTGTTGCAATTTAACAGTTTACCACGAAACTTTTGCAAAGATCCGCCACCGATTGATATCTACAGTTTTGCTAATGTGTCCCTGTGTGAGGAGCAACATAATGAACTTAACTTTTAATTAGTGTACTTGGAAAACTCGTGGATATTGGTGTCTGCCATGCTTATTATCAATCAAGATTATGAAGACCGATTTGTATTTATCTATTTGTTTATCTGTTTATTTCTTCAGATGTCTGGTTTCTCTCACACATGAATGAGATAAATAGGAGAAAATTGGGCCGAGACCGGTCACCCCGTCAGGCTATATTGAAAACCGATAGGCAAAATACACCAAGTTGCAGATGGTGGCAAAAGTAGGTTATGCATGTCTTATTTAAATGTTTATTTTGCCTAGCCAACGATGAAAGCCAAGCGATGATGATACATACAGCTTCTCTACCTACAACGGGGCTCTTTGAAAGAGACCTCAATGATCGCTTGCGAAACAACGGTCAAAAACTCAAGCATAAAGCTCGAAGAACGACCTTAAGTCAGCAGTTCTTTCCGTATTTNAAACTGGTGTTTTTGAATATTTACAGTAGCTTATTACATTTACAGTAGTAAAGAAAACGAGGCTATCAAGATAAGCGTTCCATCTGGAGCGGACGCGGAAGTGGAACGGTTGTCTCGGTAGCCTCGTTTTCTTTACTACTTGTGTTGCCTAGTTTAGAAATAGCTAATATTGCAGTTACATCACCCGACTCCTTGCAGTCTCTGATACATTAATTTAGAGTCTTTCTGGACACGTGCCGCCTACCGATACAGTGTATCTTCTGAGCCGTGAGACAAATCGCGGCAATACTCGCAGGATCAACACAGACCGCTAGAGACACCGCACTCTCTATTGTGTGTGGCCTAAATGTACTGCAGCTTAGAAGCGTACGTTTACTTGCTTAGTGGCGTCACTGAACCAGTGGAACAGTAGCAGAGACAATACTTACATTGACTTGCTCGCAGTAACCTTCCAACGCAGCTCTTTTTGTGTTTATATGACCTTCTTGAATATTCCATGGTCAGTTGTAGACGATCACTTCGTGAGCAACTCAGATTCTGGCTTTGAAATCAGCCCACTGGAGATCTTCTCTCTTCGGTTGTATTCCTATATAATATATAAGACGAGGTGATTACGTAGCTTGCACCACGCCATTAGCTCTCACTCTACATACCCACAATATGTTTCAAATGTTCCGGCCTCACTACCCTAATGAGCTCTTGTTGCAATTTAGCAGTTTACCACGAAACTTTTGCAAAGATCCGCCACCGACTGATATCCTCATCTACAGTTTTGCTAATGTGTCCCTGTGCGAGGAGAAACATAATGAACTTAACTTTTAATTAGTGTACTTGGAAATCTCGTGGATATTGGTATCTGCCATACTTATTATCAATCAATATTATGAAGACCGATTTGTATTTATCTATTTGTTTAATGAATTAACAGACATCATCAAGATCTTAGTTTTATTGACCCAAGCTTTCGTTTTGCTCAACGCAAAACGTTTTCAAGGGTGAAAAGCAAGAATGCGAGAGGATATATACACCTAGCAGTCGCATCCTATATACACACGTAACAAAAATTCAATTTACATATGATGTAATAAACAATAGTCTAGTCGCTGAGATTTGCGTGCCTTACAACATAAAAAATGAAAAGCTCCACTCTGAGGACCGCAGTACATCATGAACGAGAGAATTGTCTAACAACAGAGAAATACACATCTGAGAGCTCATCGTATCTATTGTTTATTACATCATATGTGAATTGAATTTTCGTTACGTGTGTATATATGATACGACTGCTAGGTGTATATATCCTCTCGCATTCTTGCTTTTAACCCTTGAAAACGTTTTGCGTTGAGCAAAACGAAAGCTTGGGTCAATAAAACTAAGATCTTGATGATGTATGTTAATTCATTAAACAACGATGGTCCAAGACGTCCAATCTTCCAGGAAATTTATCTATTTGTTTATCTGTTTATTTCTTCAGATGTTTAGTTTCTCTCACACATGAATGAAATAAATAGACGAAAATTGGGCCGAGACCGGTCACCCCGTCAGCCTATATTGAAAATCGATAGACAAAAATACACCAAGTTGCAGATGGTGGCAAAAGTAGGTTATGTATGTCTTATTTAAATGTTTATTTTGCCTAGCCAAGCGATGATGATACATACAGCTTCTCTTAGCGCTTTCATGCATCCTGATTTGTACTCTCTACTGATATCCAAACTTCTGCTGCTCTGACTTCTCGTCCAAACTGAGTAGATGATCAGCGTAGCAAAGGGTAATATATTCTTCAGGGATCGGGGACAGTAGTAGCGCGAAAAACGCGAGGATTTCGCAGTGGCCATTTTCTCTTCTAATTTCACTTCTTTGGACGAAAGAACTTTTCGCTTGAGCAAAAATTTCGACTAATATAATATCATGGTGTAGCTACATGACACGACGGAGTTCAGATTCAGTTGACGAGCGATGCTTTGCTGCGTGCAAGAAAACAAATATTTTCCTAGTGTCACTCTAGGAAAGGTGGAGAATTTTGGCCTAAAATGCCAATGTTTTATGTTCCTGCAGGTTGGTATTTGCAGTGCATCCTATATAAGCAAATTAGTAATGAACTTGTGATGAACTATATGTATCATCTGAAATTCTCTGCCCTCATTTTTTAACGGCATGTGCACTAGTTTCCAATACTTCAGCCTGAATACACAAGTACTAAAATTGCAGTACAGATCGGGCGCTGCTCTATGGCAGCAATATGTTAATTATTTCAGGGTCTTCCCTCCATGCAGCCATTCGTGGAAGGCGTTAGTTCCAGTGGTCGTAACCCTTTTATTTTAGGCTCTGTAGTCAGCAGTCGGGATGGTCTTTGCCTTTTCATTTATTTCAACGATGATTTAAGATTATTTTTGCAGGTTGACTGTAGAACAGCGGCGTTCTATCACTGTTTTCTGTCAATGGTTATAGGGCCTTGTAAGCTGAAAAGGGCGCAAACAAGGGCTCAAATTCGCAGGGTCTATAGTGCAGATCTGCCAAAAATGGCTAGGAAGGGTCAGGATCACTACCAAGAAAGTGGCGGCAACGGTCTGCGCTCTGCTGTGGGGACCAATCATTTGCTTATTACTTACGTTGTTCTGAAGAACAAAATATATATTACCACGCTAGGCAACACATCCTCAACGAGAAAATTGCAATTAATATGAAGTTCATTTAATGAAAACTATTAATCAGCAAAAAAGTCAACTAAGTATATACTTTTTCATTGAAATAGAGGACATCCAGGATCCATATTTTTCAGAGGTTTTCAAAACTTTGACTGGATTTTTATTAATAAAAATCCAGTCGAAGTTTTGAAAACCTCTAAGAAATAAGTAAATACTCGTATGTAGTGAAGTATGTGCGGCAGCAAAGGGAGAACATGGAGAAAAAGTCTGTGAATTGCTGGCTATGAACAATATTTCTCTAAGTGGAATGTTGACGATATTGTAATGACATGTTATTGATGTGATTGATTCTGTTGTTCTCTGATCAAGTGAAAAAAAATATAAATATTGAAATTTCGTTCAACTGCCAGCGCACGTTTGACAGCGTTAACATTCAAGATCATTAGAGTGTCAATGCCGTTGAATGTAACTTTTTGAAATTTATTTCACAGTAGTGAAAAAGTCACCAAATACCATGGTATTAGCAACAGATGGCGAACTACAGTAGGTTTAAAATCCTCCGATTCGAAGTCGGGCTCGCTTTTTTACCTTGTGTTTTCTAGCACAGCGACCGTTTACGCCGTCACAGTAGCATATAATGTTGTGTTTAAAACATTGTACAGTTGACCTTTATTCCCTTAATCCTTTCCTGTATCAGCAGCTGAAAGATGTCCTTGTGGGATTACCATTTTGTAAGTGACGTCATACAGCCACTTACCTGGCTAAGAGCCACATTGTTCGTACCTGGCAGCGCAACAGTTGCCGCCGCAACAGCACAGACTCAGTGCTGGCAACGGTTATGAAGGCGCTGCTTGCTGCCAACTACAGCCTCACTGGCAGCAACTACTTAGATGTAGTTCTCTCACCTTCTGCTAATTCGGTGCCCTGGAATGCAATGCTAAACGGAAATAAAAGCGCGTTTAATTAAAAGAGAGAAAGTTTTCCGGCACTTGCTTGCATGAATCGCTAGCTCGGCTGAGCCGAGAAGCAAACGAGCTCTGTAATTCGAGGTTTTCTGGACTTGAGGCCTTTGGGTGAAATGAGTTCGCTTCCTGAGGAACAAAGACCTTCACACCAACTCCATTCCTTCCAGTTTCAGAACTGCAACTGGGCTTGAAATGAGCTCTACTCTTCGTCGCCGCGATAGAGCCACGAAACTGATGAAATCTGGAGGGAAATACCTCGAGATTTTCAGTCGTGAATTGGCGGGAGCTGGGATTACGGAGCGGTTCTTGGGCGCTCTTTGTGTGTGAGAGGCAGCCGCACCTGGATGTTTTTGTTGAGCGCGGCGAAACTGTGATGTGTTTGGGGCTTTTCTTTACCGTGGTAACCGTGTACGATAAAGCTATTGTTTTGGCTCTGAGCTGCTCTCGGCTCACACATCGGGATGATTTTCATTTGTTCTTTAATTAAAGTACTAGAGGGCCCGCGCTGTCATAAAATGACAGCGAAGATATTGTGTTGATCCTGCTTCATTGATCATGCTTCCCTTCATACAACTGCCAACTTCAAAGATCGTGTAGATGAAGGTTCACGGTTTCCTAATTACTGAACTTTGACACTCTTATTTTCTTACATGGAAAAAATTAGTTATATTTGTATGCAGTTCAGTAAAACTGTAAATAATTGATTCGATTTGGTATCCTTATCATGATAAATGATATGGGGCACCAATGCAAGTTTGCCGTTCCCTCATCGTTCGCTGATGACACACGGATATTAGCAGCTGTACAATCAACGGCGGACGTA
>LQNS02000137.1:21925993-21942779 GCA_001587735.2 Parhyale hawaiensis | reverse complement strand
TGTTTGGGGCTTTTCTTTACCGTGGTAACCGTGTACGATAAAGCTATTGTTTTGGCTCTGAGCTGCTCTCGGCTCACACATCGGGATGATTTTCATTTGTTCTTTAATTAAAGTACTAGAGGGCCCGCGCTGTCATAAAATGCCAGCGAAAATTTTGTGTTGATCCTGCTTCATTGATCATACTTCCCTTCATACAGCTGCCAACTTCAAAGATCGTGTAGATGAAGCTTCACGGTTTCCTAATTACTGAGCACCGACACTCTTATTATCTTTCTCTGATATGGAAAAATTTAGTTATATTTGCAGGCAGTTCAGCAAAACTGTAAATAATTGATTCGATTTGGTATCATAGATACCCTAGTATGTCATATTTGTCCGATATTTTTTTGGTTATTGAAAGATGTTTCGACGACATTTGCATCAAAGTTGGAGGAATAGCTGATGCAAGAAAATCATCTGTGGGAAAAAACTACCAATCAAGATGCATGAGAGCGCCAATGGAAGCTTCAGGTATCTTCAGTGCTGAGATTTCAACTTCGGCAATGCAAGTAGTGCATATGCAGTAGACCTGACGTCGTCCGATACTTTGCCATAGATTCTATGTATGGAGAAGGCAATACTCGTACGGATCAGACTAAGCCTGAGATATCTTCATTGTTTTAATTTCAACCGTCCCTGATTAAGATACGTTTGCCATCTTCTGCAACTCGGCCAATTTTCTACCTATCAGTTTTAAATGGAAAATTGAGAGGACGACCAATGCCTCCAACCTGGGCTAATTTCCGCCTATCTGTTTTGTTGAAGCGTGACAGAAAATGGATAAACAAACAGATAAATACACATCGGTCTTCATTATATTGTAGATAAGTAAGAAATGAATGTCTGTTATAATCGTACGTTTATAACAGAAACTTATTGAGCTATGTGCTCGAATAACAGAATTGTTATATTTATGAAATGGGAATAAGAAATTGCGTGTTACTTGTTATATATGCACATACAACATCCCAGTGTGTTAGCCTTAACATTCACCTTTACACCGTTATTGTTCTCTGAAGACCAAAACAGTTAAAATTATTGTGACGATCATTAAGAATAACAGCACTTAAAACTACACATAATCAACTACAACCTACTTAGGGATAGAAAACGTGGCTCTTGAAAGTGATGTGTTCACTTATGAGTCACACTGCTAAAAAGTCCTAAAAGTCATACAGTTATATCACAGTTTCTAATCTAACAACAGTTCAGTATCTAAAACAAGTCGCAAAATGCAAAACTGCTAAGGTTAACCAGTAATACTGATTCATGCATAATCTTTGTACTTCAGTGTAAATTCCTCTTCAGACAGAGGAATGACAAGCATATGTGGAACCGAATTCTATGAACGGACACTTTGAAAGATCCCAAATCGTTTTTGCACATCAAGTCTAACACGTGGAAAATTCAGTCTGCGCTCTCTCGTGTTATAGCCATGGGCTGATATTAGATTACCGTAGTATTGTTCAAAAATAGTAGGATTACCATATTGCGCATTGCGAAAAAATTTTAACAAAAAATACTCATCGACATTCTGAAATTTCATCAGGCGAAGCATTTTATACAATATATTGACAGGAAGCACTGGAATATTGTTGTGCTGCATTACAAGGTGACAAGTGCGTTACAAAGCTTGGAAGCGTAATAAAACAGAAGAAAACAGATCCAGCCACATGAGGGCATGTCGGAATGTGAAGAAAATAATCAGGACTACTAAAAGGGGATCAGAATTTTCCGTAGCCGCTATGACAAAATGCAACGCAAAGGCATTCTATAAATATGATAAAAGACGTCTCAAAAAAGAAGACGCCCTCTCAACAGACTTGACGGTGAAATCACCAATGACCTAAGGGACAAAGCCACAATCCTGAGTGGTTATTTCACCTTTGGATTTACTGTTGAATATGTTATGAATATTCCTGAACCATCACCGATGCAAGTTTCTCCCATAAACACATGTGTATTCACGGAGATCAAGATCCTTCTAGAACTGACCCACCTGAATGTGTACAGATCCACTGGTCCAGACAATCTTTCTCCCCGTGTTCTATGGGAAATGGTTCCAGTCATCTTGAGGCCAGTACTTGAAATAGTCAATCGGTCTTCAAAATGGGAGAAATTCTGCAGGATTGGAAACTAGCTAACGTGATCACGATACATAAGAAGGGGATAAGAAATCCCCAGCAACTATCGACCAATCAGTCTTACATCAGTCATAGCAAAACCATGGAGCGCCTCTTGAAGAAACATATCACTGATCACCTGAAGATGCACCAGCTAATATCCGGCACTCAGCGCTGCTTCCGAAATGGAAGAAGCTGTTTAACAAACCTATTGGAATTCTTTTCGAAAATTATCGAAATTAAAGATGAAGAAATGGGTGTGGACCTCGTGTATCTAGACTTCCAAAAGGCTATTGACAAAGTCCCAAAGTCCCCCATCAACGGCTAATGAAAAAATTGGGAGCCTATGGCATCCAAGGAGACTATTTACGTTGGATTCAGGGATGGCTTAAAGGTCGGCTGCAATGAGTGAAACTTGAAGGCGAGACGAGCTAGTGGACGCAGGTATCATCAGGGCTTCTACAAGGTAGCGTGCTTGGCCCACTTCTGTTCATAATTTATATCAACGATCTCGATCTTAACATCCGTAGTAAAATCAGTAAATTTACGGATGATACTAAACTATATCATCCTGCTACGAGAAGAGCTGAGCTCCTCAAGACCTTGACCTCCTCATGGATTGGAGCACTACGTGGGAGATGAGCTTTAATGTCGACAAATGTTCAGTAATGCACTTAGGGCTGGAGAATCCTTCAACTCAATTGAAAATGAACGGGATAGAATTGGCTGTTGTCACCCAACAACGTGACTTGAGAATAACTATTACAAACAAACTACAACACAGCCATCAAGTTGATAAGAGTGTGAAAATGACAAGCAGAGAACTGGGATTCATCACCAGGAATTTCGGATACAAATCTAAGGACATCATCGTTCCCTTGTACAAGGCGTTAGTGCGGCCACACTTAGAATTTACTGTTTACTTTTACTTGACATTTTTACTGTTTTACATTTACTTTACAGTAAAGACACTGATAATATGGAAAGAGTCCAATGTAGAGTAACGAAATTGATACCTCAGCTGCGAAACGAGTCATGCGAATATAGCCTAAGAGAACTGGGCCTGATCTCTCTCGAGCAAAGACGACTCAGGGGGCAATTGATAGAAATATTTAAGTATTTGAATGGCTTCAACGACGTACTTACAACAGGACTTTTCGAAAGAGACGTTAATGATCGAAAGCGAAATAACGGATAAAAATTCAAGCATATAGCTTGAAGAACAACCTTAAGGCAACAGTTTTTTTCCGAATTTCATAGTGAACATTCGGAATAGACTCCCTTTTGACGTTGTCAGTGCGGAGACAGTCAATACCATTAAAAATTGTCTTGACAAAAATTTGAAGAGACATCATCCACAGCAAAGAACTCCTCCTCCAGGAGTCACAAACTCTTAACGGCCAAAGCTTACCAAGCAACCTTAATCCATCTTCTCTTTCCCGCTCCGACTACAGAGATAGACGTCTCTTAGCTCGGCTATTGATCACGCTCACGATTTTTTTTTCTTCTTTCTTCTTGAGTCCTGTGTTTCCTTTGGACATAACGGCAATAGCTAATAGAGCGCCGGGGCCTAGCCTCTGTGTCGGTGTCTCATTGAGAATGGACCTGTTGGTTCGTCTACTGCCGCCTATCTAATCTAATTGTAGTGCCGTTATAATTTAAGCCAAGCGAAAGCACAATATCTGATTTCATTATTTACTTAAGAACTACGTAGGATACCATTAACAGTAATGGTTAATAATTGGTATTAGCACCTTTTCATTGTGCATGTTATTGGCTGTGTTTCTAATATGCCCTTCTACATCATCTTCAGCTTAGCATATCGCAGCTGACGGGTGGTGCTAATTTTGATGTGAGCTCATCATATGGCATTACTGCAAAGAAATACGGGTGCACTGACGCAGTCACTTCTTTATTTGCTGATGCAACACAAATACAAGCTGCTATGAATCGAATAGCACTTTACTCTTCAACTTAATGATGGATATGAAACTGTAAGAAAGACAATTGTGAGCGATCGTGATATGAGATTGCAAGATGAAATTACATTGGAAAAAACTATGGACTCAGAACTCTAGTCATAGGAAAAGCATGGACCGACTGGGTGCTTATGACTTTCTCGTTAGAAGCTGAGGTAATGCCCACTCTATAGGCATAGTGTACACGCGATTAACGTTTGACGCGATAGGCTGCTGCTCTCCTTTAGAGAGTACAACAGTCGTCGAACTTGTCATATAAAGGTCCGCCATGTGTCTCCTAGTAAGATTATAATACTACATAGTTTCTAAGTATATATGAAAAACTCCATACTTTCACCGATCGAATATCCTACATAACAATTTTATATTATTTGCAGTTAATTGAGAGAGTAGTATCAAGATTATTTTTTAAAATCCACCCTAATAAGTATGAAAGAAGAATATATGAAGAAACTTTTTGGGTAAATATATGAAATTAACAATTCAGCAGCAGTCATACATATATGTTTGAAATTCATTTTGGAAACAAAACGCTTTCGAAAACTTTGCACAGTTCTGTTGGATATTTCCCTCAATACGATTAGTTGCGAGAGCCTTTATCCCAGTTTTGCGTTAACATTTCTTCATAAACAAATTTCATATATGAAGCGGATCAAGAGCTATGTTGAAATGACCAAGAAAACTGCAAAGAACTATAGTGTAAGAGTTTCATCTGTACAACAGCATTATCGCAGCTGTAAACTGTCCTTTCCATATCGAAGCAAATACAATATAATCACCAGTTGGTTGTCTGGAGTCGAAAATTCAAGATTTCCGACATTTTCTCAATTCAATTTCAAAAGTTTTCTCCACCTTCCTAAAAGTCACTTGCAATCACGATTCAATTTCGTTAGAACGATACGGGAATAAAATTTTGTTAGGGCTTAAAACAGCATATGTAACAGCATGTGCACTAAAATTCTTTACAACGTTTCGACTTGATATCTCAGTCATCTTCAGGTTTCTAAAAGTCTAAAATTGGTCATCTGCAAGAATAAAAATCAATTGGTGTTACTGTCAAGTAAAATTTATAAAATATAAATATTGCACTTTAGAAAACAGGTACTGGAATGAAATTATACTAGTTTCAGCTATCAGGGTACGCACTGACCTACAGTCCTTCACACCACTGCTGCTTTGAACAAAATGACGGTCGCTCGTTTGCCCCCCCCCCTTGTATGCATAGGTGAATAATGTTCTCGTGCTATAGTTTAAGGAAATTGGTACCTTGATCGTATTTTACATTTATGAAGGGGTTTTCATGCTTTATCAAAATTGCTTCGGCTATCTTCAAATCTATAATATTATAACTACTAAATATGATGAAAAAATTGTTAATTAGGGTCTCTGCTGGTGAGATTTTCATATGATGCTCGTGTGCGTAATGTGAATTGATATTGCTTGGGCTGTACGGTACCTATGTTGCTTGCATCGTTTTGACAGGGCATTCGTCGTGTAGCCTTTGTAAGTAAAGAGCGTTACTGCTCCCCTCTGAACACCGGAAGCGGTACACGACGCTGCCCGGTCTGCGGTCGGCTTGGCCGGTCTGGTTGAAAAGCACGAACCTTATTTAAATGGTTGGTAGTATGGTATGATTTCTGTTGTAGTACTATTGTTAACAGGTTTAACGTGCCAATCAGTGATGCTTTTCAGGGTTTTAGGGTCAGTTTTAAAAGTGGATATATTATCAAGTTGAACGTACAATGGAATGGAATTATCCACAGGTTTACTGCTATCAGTAGTAAAATTCTGACTCCAATACCCTAGAGAATATTTTTTCCACCATTGCCTGAGAGTAGCCACAGTTTGCGAAGGTCTGCCTGAGTCTGACAATTTCCATATGTCAGCCTAGCCAAGAGTTTGGCAGCAGTACGTGTCGCCGCACCAGTGACTTAACCTGTTTTCTAGTGTGCGAGATTCAGATTTTGTAAATTTTCCTTGACAAGAACACTAATAGATCAATTGGATTTGTTGTTCTCTGTATTACTCATGCAGATGACCAATTTTATGCATTCAGAAACCTAAAGAGGACTGGAGTATTAAGTCGAAACGTGATGAAGTTTGGTATACTATTTTATGCCCTCACAAAATTTTATTCCCGTATCGTTTTAATGAAATTCAATCGTGATTGTTTAGTGACTTTTCGGAAGGTGGAGAAGGCTTTGAAATTGAATTGTAAAATAAATGCTGCTATACAGTTTTTATATTTTCTTCAGTAAAGTAGGAATTATTTCATGAAATTATTTTTATTAATGCTATATATTAGCTATTGCTGTTCGAATAAAAAATGGAAGTTTTTGTCATGTTGCATTGGCTTGAAAGTTATGGAATATGTATGCCTCTACGTACACGGCTCTTATTTCAAGAAAATGCCAGATAAATATAAAACTAAGAGTGGAGATACTAACTCTCTCTTTTTTCCGTTGTTCAAAAGCTTCAACCAGACGGAATGCAACCATTCGCAGGACTGTGTTGCATAGTCCAGGTGGATTGACCTTGACCTTGTCTAAACATTTACATAGTATCGATTGTATTTCTAAATTTTCTGATAGCTCGTGTGCATAGCAGCTCGTTGTAACGTACTGAATGTCAAAAATGACTCGCATTTTATTTCATATGCAACTGTTTTAGTTATTTGCCTGAGAAAAAGCGTTTTATTTAATGACTAGAGTACCCACCCGTCAAATATGACGGCAATAGTTTTGTAATGAAACTTTTTGTTTTTCTTTGTTGTGCTGCGAGTTTTATTGTAAACATTACGCTTCATATATGCAAGCTTGATCTTCCATTAAGGTAATGAATGTTGTGCCATCGTGAATTTGTGAGAGCAAAATTTCCCTCCTGCAAGTGGAAGCCCGAGTATCAATTTCGAAATGCTTGAAAGTCAAGTGGCCCCAAGAAAATACAGCATAGTTCAGTGAAAAGAAATCACCGGAAATGCTTAGCTCTTACTGTATCCTGAATACAAGCAGTTAGTTGCTCCATCAGGTTCGAAATTGGTTTCAACATGATTACCTCCGCTAAGGAGGTTATGTTTTTGTCTTGTTTGTCTATCTGTCTGTCACCAACATAACTCAAAAAGTTATGGACGGATCTTTACAAAATTTGTAGAAATTGTTAGCCATGTTAATAGAAACAGATGATTAAATTTTGATGAAGCTCCTTTCAACCGTTTGTTTGTTTGTTTTTCTGCCTAGTTTCTGTAGTACCATAACTCAAAAAGTTGTGAAAGGATTTTTATTAAATTTACATGAGGTATTATATATATCACGAAGAGTAATTGACCAAGTTTTTATGATGATTTGTTTGTTCGTTCATTTGTTTGCTGCGTTTGATTTTATACTTGTTAACAAAATAACTCAAAAGTTATAAACAGATCTTTATGAAACATTCAGGAATTGTTCGTAATGTTGAAAGATATATAAAATTGAACTTTAGTGATGATCGGTTGGTCTGTTTCAGTGTGTGTCTTATGTTTGTCAGAATTTTGTTCGCAGCATAATTCAAAATGTTAAAAACGGATCTTCAAGAAAATTTCAGAGCTGATAAATAATTAGATGTTGGTAATGATACAAAGAAAATCATGGTTTCAGAACTAATTTGAATGTTTCGGACCGTTGCATTGCTTAGCGAAGGTATGCGCTTCCACAGTGCCATAGTTGAAAATGTTTTGGTCTCTGTTCAGCGTTAAGTTCCAATTATTACGAAGAAATTCAGCTGAAAAAATATGTGAAATAGTTTAGGCACTTGAGGATCAAATTTTCTATCAAAGAAACAGCTTTTCAATATAGAAATTGGGGTGAAATAAGAATTGAAAATGCTTTGGCCTCTCCTCTGCTTCAAGTTTCAGCTTGTTCAAAGAAATTCAGATAAAGAAATATGCGAAATAGCTTATGCACGACAGGATCAACACTCTATCAATAATACAGCCACTCATCTACCACGCTCAAAAGAAGAATTATATCAAACAGTAGTGAACTAGTTTTGAAAGCGAAGCGGACTTCAGAAAATGCAGTATTATGCCTTTCGAGCATATATTCCAGTAACTACAGTATCCATCGAAATTCAGGACTGAAATTTCGTGGTATCTCATTCTGTTATACAATACATGATTATTCTCCTATGTAATTCCTTAGGAGCGCGACTGAAAGAAGGACCAACCAATGGAGCAAGCAAGGAAGCAAGCAAGCAGCCCAGCCAACCGACAACCGTGTTTATATATATATATATATATATATATATATATATATATATATATATATATATATAATATATATATATGTATGCGTCGTTATAGCTTGATAGTGATAGAGGTATATCCCCTCCGAGAACCTTGAAGGTTCGGTGCCAGGAATGGTTCTGCTAATATCCTATATCAAATATAGGTCTTTATACGGGTTGACAGCGTTCTAAACTTCTTATTTCACTAGCGGAACCAGTCCTGGGGACCTAACCTACAACGTAGGCGGGGCGAAAGCTCATTGTAAGGGGGCTGGTACTAGGGTTGGTTGGTCGGGGTGGATGCTGGCAGCACAAAAAACTTCAGAGCGCTTCACTATCGAGAAATGGGCGAGAAGCTGAACGTAGATTTATTTTCCTTCAAAATGAGAACAAATTTGCATAAATCTACTGTGTTTATAATACTTTTTACACTTTTTGAAAATTGAGGCGGTTAGGTAGCCAGGATTTTGGTACGTCTATCGAACCAGAAGGCCTTCTACTAGGCTGTTTTTCAATGTTGCTGGCCTTCTAATAGCTCATATCGAAATATATATATAGCGGATGGATGATAATTTGGGACTTGAAATTCTTGACACCTCAGCTCCTTGTTTTTCAAGAGATGAATTTTCTCCTGAGTAAATCTTTAACATCGGGGCGGAGAAACGGACCAACTCACTCAGCACGGAACCAAAAAACTGTGTATTACAATATGGTGGATGGAAGGCACTTTGGCGTCTTCTCTGAAGTCCGATGCCCACGTAAGTGTACTCGTGGCAGTTACTTCAGCATGAAGCTAATTCTTAGAATATCAATCTCTGTGGACTTACACTGCTCATGATTAGGAGCGATAGTTGAAAGTTCACCATTCTCGCTTGCTATCGTGTAAAAATTGCCGTAGCGGCTCAGATTATACAGTATATATTTTGTATTCAGTTAAATTTTGCAATCATAGTGTGATGAACGCAATTTCTAAGTCAGTAGCTGCGTGAAGCAGGCCTCTGTTTTCAGGCCATGTTGAAGTGTCGGTCACTGAATCCATTAAGTCCTAAAATAAACCTTTACTCTTAGCAGGAATGGCGTTATTAATAATGTCCCGGCAAATGAATAGTATACGACAATGGGTTAATGCTAGTGCACTGTACATTAGCAGGATATTTGGCCGCCACAGGGGCACATTTACGAGTTTAATCAATCAGTCAATCAACTTTAGTAAGTACACACAAGGTCATCGTACAATAAATGTATGAAACATACTGTAGCTTATCACTAAAGGGAAGTAGATAAAGCAAGCTGTTGAAGGTATCAGTATACGTTATACTGCAATACGGCTCATTGCTAACACTCTATTTGGTTAGGGTATGCGCTGCCATTAGCTATAATATATATTGGACAGTTTGTAGCCAGGGCCAGTAGAAACCACATTGACTGGCGAATTAACTGATTTCTGTTCTGTAAAATACATAGTAGTTCAGTTAGCGGGAGTGCGTGCATGATGTGAGGTGCAACTGAGTAAAACTTTAGTCCCTCGTAGCAATAGCATTGCTAAACACATCCGTAATAGACACCGCTGGACGTTATGTATAAGATTGACACTTGCCTCACCACTGTCCATTTAATAGGACGTTTAAACGATGTTATTGCTACCACAAGTCGACGTCTAATTATTCAGTGCAGGCAAGTGCGTAGTATTTACATAACGCTATTCCTATGAAAGCATTCTGCGGGTGCCAGATGAAGGACTATAACAAACAATGTACCCGTCTGTGGACGGTACAAGCAGTGCTATTCGTACGGGCATTGGTGCTTAATTGAGGCATGCAAGGGTCAATATGAAGTCGGTGGACCGCAGCTGCATTTGAATATTTAAATAGAACGTTGATCCTGGCTTTGATGAGCCGTGCGGCTAGTGGAGCGGTGTAATGAAGTAATTATACTCTGGGCAGCCGCAAGTGATCAGTTTGTTGCTGCTGACGCCGAAATTGGCGTGCGAGGGAGATCGGCCTCGCGGGACTTGCTGCCCGTGCTTGTGGCTCTGTAGGTGGCAGGAGTGGCATCACACTATGGCAGTTTTCTGCGAACTGCTGCTGCCACGTCTGAATTACTGGAGTGTTTGGCACTGGTGGCCACTGCTGGAATAGCATTGAATCATTTCTGGCTAGGAAGGAGGAAGGTTTTACCTTTCCCTGAGTTGGTGACAAGTAAGTTTGTGATGTGTGCTAGTTCTGTACGAATTGGTACTGCCTCGTCTCAATTAAGTTCTTCGCATAGTGGAGCTGCACAGTAAACTGCTGAAGTACTGCTGTCATGTATAGAAATACTCGCAGAAATGTTTTCTCTGTGATTTGACCGGGTAGGTTGCTTCAGAGAATTCATAAGTCCGGTTATGCAGCATTTTTACTTGTTTCTTAACGAATTTGAATAGTAAAAGTATCTTTTTGTGACCATAACTTAAAATCTGTTTCTTCCGGCTCGTATCATTAGCAGTAAATATTGGTAAGGTGCGTGTTTGACACAATGAAAGTTAGAAGCGAGATGTCTACTCATTTACACGGGCCACAACTTGAATATCGCATAACGGCTAAGATTCAGTGAGATAACTGACCTTAGAGTCGCACAGTGGTGGAGGAAGATGAACGAACTTGTGAAGACAGCGCCCGAGTTGTCCACCGATCAGCTCTTAGGAGAGCTTTTGAAAATGATCTCGGGCTGAAAATTATTCAGCCTGCGTATCTCTCTGAGTCTACACTGCCCAATGCCGTTAAGAATGAAAGGAGAAGAGCTTGAGGCGCATAGAAACGCCCCTGCTAACTGTTCGCATGCAAAGGCACAGCGAAGAGCCCTGTCGTCATCGTTACAATGTGAAGAGTCATGAGACTCCCTTTGTAATTTTTTCATATGAGAAAACCTTTACGGTGGATCTTGTTGCCAAAAAGCGGACCTAGCGTCCACCAGGACGTCTCAGAGGTCATTTACCTTTCTATAACTAAGAACCTTGGATCCGTGACGATGCCTTTGTGATGCCTTTTTCGTGGCCCAAATCCTGTCACTGGTTAGCCTCCGCTGACCACTGGGATATTTTTGTAACGAAAGTTCTGCTGTGGATGAAAAAAAAAACAAAAAAACAAGGGTGAAAACTACGTCTTTCAGCACTAAGAACTGCGCTCCAGGACATAAGGCCAGAGTCGTACAACAGTGTTGGGAATCAACCATAAACTTCTGGTAAGTGGACTTGCTGCCGCTGCAGTCACCCAGCCTGAATTCTCTGGATTACAGCTCTGATGAGCATGTTGAGAACAAAGATTGAAAAGTTCGTCATGGTTGAAGTTCGCCTTAACTGCTCATGTGCCTCAATGATGACAATGTCTATAAAATATCGCAGCCCTCCTGAGATGCCAGAACCTCGTCCTCACTGCTAGTAGTGAGGACGAGGCATTGGTTGTATTCTGCTCTCCCTGCCCTCAAGGTTTTTGGAAGAGAGACTCGTGCTGCTGCGCGGGGCTAGCACACTCTTTCACTTTGGAGGCTGTCAGATGTCGAACTGATCAGTTCTGTCGGTGCTTCGTGCCCTGGTCGGCTAAGGTTTGGAATTTGTTGCCGGTATCGGCGTTTGGTCGTATTGGCCTACAGGCGTTTAAGTCAGCTGTTAATGTTTTTTTTTGCTGGATTTCCTTTAGGAGCGTTTTGGGCTTCCCGGTGTTGCAAGATGCTTCATTTGGGTTGTATTACCTGTCCGTGGGAGCTCAAGCGTGAAGTTTTAATAATAATAATATTGATTATTAAGTGATGTGGAAATGTAACAATATCTTCAAATAACATTATTTGTCTGTTTACACCAAAAAAAAAAAAAAAAGATTCGCAGGCTAACAGTGCGAAACAGGACTTTTGCAAAACTTGCTGTAAAAAATCTGATATGCTCTTCTTGAAACTCTTCAAGATGCTGGATGCTCTCTGCACCACATTGTAAAAGAACTTGCAGCTGTTTATGTCTTTAGCCCTCTTAAGCTTCAGTGTTTTTCGTGATCGACCAACAAATTTTACAAAAACCACCCGTAGTGTCCTGTTATTTTATTTGTTTATTTTTTGTCTTTTGAAAATTTGGTGACAAACTCTCATTTGAACTGAGAAGCACAAATCATAGAGAAACTCTGGACTTTTCCTCAACCCCTGTCACCTAGACATATTATGATCGAAAAAAACGCTTTAGATCAGTTCAGAGATTTGCATTTCAAACGGCAACATTTGCTCAACATTCTTTGTTCTTTGGAGATGTGTCCTGGACGCTGATCTGGATGCCTTCTCGTAAAATTCAATGCATATATTAACATATTCTATGGCGAACATCGCTCCCGTGATGCCGAACTCCACTGAGAGTATGCATGCAAGCAAGCAAGCAAGCAAGCAGGCACGCCAGTGGCCCCAACAATGGGCGGCATGATGCGCTGACCGTGGCAGTGTTGATTTGCGTCTATTGGAACCGTTTGCTTTGAGAGCAGATTTCCAATAGGCAGCTGTCGGCCTGCTGTGGTCGACTGGGCAGGGAGATGTCATGGCTGGACGCCTTCGGCCTCTGAGGGAGCATTGCTTGTTCCGCGTGTTTGGTCGAGCTAATCGTGTTGTGCTGGTGCTGCCCGCCTGAATCTTGTGCACCTCTCAGTTAACTGCAGTGGGGCGCTCCATTGATTGATTCCGGCGCACGGCCGACTGTTAGTTTGTTGCGTAGGTCAGTATAGCTGCTACTGCTCGCCTGTAGCTCACGCGTAAGTGCTGGTTCCGACCCAGTGAGCGTGGTGCATCCCCAGTTATGGCCAGTAATGGACACAGGTCCTGGGTCAAGTGAGCGTGGTGCATCCCCAGTTATGGCCAGTAATGGAGTTAGGTCCTGGGTCAGAGATCGCAGCAGAAGCCAGGGTGACCCATCAATAGTTTAGAGACTAAATTTTGATCGATTTTTGTTTGCGAAATTTTCGCAAAATGGGATTTTTTTTTTGCTGCTGCCGATGTTGTAGATTAGCAAAACACCACCAGGAGTTAGTAGTAGAAATATTATTCTCAGAGCAACCGTGACGCCCGTACGTTGTGATGCTTGCGATAATGAAACATGAGTTAGAATTTCCGTAGACGAACCTTAATCTTATGACGGAATCAGAGGTGTAGGTAGAGAAATATGGTTTAAAATCTTCGTAGACCAAACTTAAAGTCATGACATTACAATCAGTGCAGTAATGAAGTACGGGTTAAAATCCTCGTAGATCAAACACTGACTCATGGCATTATAATCACTGCGGTAATGAAATATGCGTTGTACAATCTTCATAGATTAAACTTAAACTGATGGCATTATAATCACTGCGGTAATGAAATATGCGTTTTACAATCTTCGTAGATTAAACTTAAACTGATGGCATTATAATCAGTCCGGTAATGAAATATAAGTTAGCATTTATGTAGACCAAACTTAAACTCCTGGTATCGCAATAAGAGTTTATTGGCTGCGGTATTTTATCGCTCGATAACATTTTCCTTTATGTGCACTTGTCTCCTTTTTGATATCACTGCACATTAAGTCGCCTGCGCACAGATGGACAGCACTTTTTTTTAACATAAGCAGTCATAATCGCCGGCACATTCGCTCATAAATAGCCTGCTCTAAAGAGCGGAAGCGTTACATGCAGCAGGGAAAGCCAGTTTCTCTAAGTAGGTAGTGCGAGGTCTCAGAGAAGCCTGATGTCTACTTAAAAAGTTTACAAGACGTCATGCACCGTTAGCCTGCATCCCACTCTGCCATTAGCTGCTACAGCACACAATTACCCAACTTCTGTATGCTGCCCATCTTTTCTCGGCAAGTTACTGTTGCGAAGGCCCTCGCCCGTGATAAAATAGAAAAGTTCATAATCAACCTGACGAATTTCTCCCATGCGGAGTTCTGTAGATTTCATACTCTATATAGTAAAACGCAGTTTGTTGACTGTTTACCGCCTCTCTCACTTGATCGGATGGTTGTCCGTCTCTCCGGCACTATGTGAAGGCTTTACGGTAGAAAGAAAAAATTCTTCTACTGAATAAAAACAAGAGGTGGCAGTAAATTAGAGTCTTAAGTTACGAAATATCTTATACTAGAGTGCCCGCGGGGTCAAAAATGACAGCGAATAATTTGTGATGAACCGTCTTCATTAATCGTAATTTTCCAATTAACTTCCTTACGTGGGATGCACTGCAACTGCCAATTTGAATTACGGAATGCTAAGGCAGAATATCAACGCCAAGCTTTTCTTCGTTGATACGCTGAAAAGCAATGTTTTCCTTTATTTTGGCCCGCAGTCGATATTGCTCCTAATTTATACGGAGCTGTGTATCCAGGATACTTAATGGTGTTATATGCATAACTCGGAAGGTTTTTCCCTGAAGTGCTGCCAAAGAATCCTCGTGCCAGGTGACCGCTGCGAATATCTTACCATTTTGGTTTGTTGATTATGTAGTCAATGATAGCATCAGCAGTTGAAGTTTGGATACAGGAAACCTCAGAAGAGAGTGCAAATCACGATGCAAGGAAGTGCTTAGAGAAGCTATATGTATCTGCATTGAGAGGACTTCAACGTAGACAAAGAATGAACTGTATACAGATATACGTTTGTCATCATCTGCAGCCTGGCATATTTTCTACCTATCAGTTTTCAATGAAGCTTGTCAGGATGACCACTGACCAGACCATTGCTTCCAACCTGGGCTAATTTTCTCCCATCTGTTTTGTTAAAGCGTGAAAGAAATGGATCAATAAATAAACAAACAAAAATGATAAAAACTCATAGACGCTTCATCTCTCTCCATCGGTTGCACGTCTTTGTTCTTGAGACTGTAGTGGTCTCGTTCTTCTTTTACGTTCCCTATCCTTCATTCTCCTTCTTCTTAAACGTGAATATTCCAAAGTGAGAGGCAGAAGTAAAATCTTGAGTAAAACACTGCAATAAACTTGAATGCAACTCCAGTGAGCTTATATGCAAGGTGAGCGCACACCGTCTTTCAAACTCAAATATCTGCTTCATTGAAGTGCTGAAATATTTGCCAATAAAGCGAAAATTGCTCCGTCAAAGAACGACAGTAAGCTAGAATAACTATTGTGTATTGCCCGTGAAAAATCATCCCTTCATGAGTGCTTCGTTATCATCTGCGAATTTATATGTTGTGACCTGAGAGAAAAAAGATAGAAAAATCAGACACCAGAGGTTGCAAATATATTGTTTCGATTTCAAGAAGTGTTTGAAGCAAGAAGTGATTTCAGATAAAGGGATAAGGATCCCACTTTCGCCATCTTCTGAAACCTGGTTATCGATCTCTATGAAACCGTAACTTAATTACAAATATCTGAAATCTGGCCTATATTTTGCCTATGCATTCCTAAGGAGCGGACACGAAATAAATATATACACGAAGCATTTTATTATTTTAGGATTGTTTCTGGAGTACGCTCCGGCTGCTGCATTTTCTGAAGCCTGCAACGTTAAAAGCAGTCAGGTACTCTTTGATGGTCTCTTTTGAGCGTGGTATCCGAGAGGCCCAATATAGAATAGAGTTTTCATTCCCGTAGTGCATAATTCTTTTTGCTTATGTTTTCCTTAGCTGAATTTCTTCTTTCAGGTGAAACTTCACACTTAGCAGAGGACAAAGCCTTTTCACCTCTTACTGCCAGCAAATTTCAATCCTGATGGTTTAACTGATTGTATTTAGGATACTTAAATAACTGAGCACTTCCGGTGAATTCTTTTGATTACCTTCTCGAGGGAGGGTTTGTTTTTGTCGTGTTTGTTTATTTGTCTATCTGTTTGCTTGTTACCTCCGCCAAAAAAGGTTATGTTTTTGTCTGTCACAAAAATAACTCAAAAAGTTACGAACGGACCTCTACGAAATTTGCAGGGCTTGTAGACATGTTTACAGTAGCAGATGAGAACTTTTGGTGGAAATCTGTTGATCTGCTTGTTTGTTTGTCAGTCTATGTTTTCTTAGTGCCATAACTCAAAAAGTTACGGACGGATTTTCATGAAATTCACATGAGTTGTTTGATTTATTACGAGGAGTAAATGACCAATTTTTTTGTGATGGTCTGTTTTTTCCTTCGTTTGTAGCTGTTTTTGATTCCATGCTTGTTAGCACCAAAGCTCAAAAAGTTCTGAATGGATCCTTATGAAATTTGCAGGAGTTGTTAGAAATATAAAAAACAGAAAATGATTAAATTTTGTTACAGATCGGTTGGTTTGTTTGTGTTTATCATAATGTTTGTTAGCAGCATAACTCGAAAAGTGTATGAACGGATCTTCAAGAACATTGCAGAAACTATTAATACTATCAAATGCCACAGATGATTAGATTTGGTGTTGATACAAAGTAAATAAA
>LQNS02000137.1:21838795-21849081 GCA_001587735.2 Parhyale hawaiensis | reverse complement strand
GAAACTGCCTAAGTGGCCTCAGCTATCGTAGCTTATACTGTGTAGTGGAAACTGCTTAAGTGAACGCATCAGTTATAACTTAACTTTTGTAGTATTATTTAATCTGTATTAAAATGAACTGGCTTACCGTAACATAAAGTACGTTGTACTGGGACGTGAGTGGAAAGAACACTCCTCTGACGCACCAGTGTGATTCACTTCTATAAATAAGCTAACTATTTTGCGATAGTTTCGTTATTTTATTTTTTATAAAAATTCAAAAATATTTTGAAAACATTTCATCTTATGAAGAGAAGAGAAGTCCATAACGAGCTTCACGTTCATAGCTGAAGTATATTTAGCTCTGTTTGATGGTTCTAGGAAGTTTGCTTATGCGTTTGAATCTGGATGAAAATAAATAGAAATTTTAAACAGGGATTTGCCTAGTAAAAAATCTACGAACTAAATATTACGTTCAGTATTTTGTCATGAACATGTTTCGTACCCAGTCGCTCTCGAAGATTTCAAATTGCCCTGTACAGCTACTGAGCTACAGTTTGGGTTTGCTTTAGGAGGAGCAATGTTTGCATTTACAGTAATTATTGAAGTCCCGAACAACTTTTGCGCCGTTCGTACTCAAAGTATTGCAATGTGCTTCTTAACACTGTACTTAAGAAGGCTAAAAAGATATATTATACTGAAAAAATCCAACAAAAGTCAAGCGATTCGAGAGAGCTCTGGAATATTGTAAATATTCTAATATCAAAAAAATTGAGTGAAAATAAAACTCATTCAGTGAAAAATGATATACCGTTGTTAAGAATTGATACAGCCGTTGAATTCAATAACTACTTTGTGTCTGTTGTGAGTGAAATTACTAATGGTTACGGAGTTCATAATGCAGACCCAGATTTTCGAATTATTGTGAAGCCTCGTGTTTTCTCTCCCCCCACTAGTGCTCATGAAGTCAAGCGTAACATTTTAGCAAATGCAAATGAAGGCCAACATGTAGTTGAAATTCAGCCAAAGGCTTTATCTACCATAGTTGATTTTGTAGCATCAGTTTTAAGCCATATTTTTAATATGTGCTTCTCTACTGGAGTGTATTCCTGATGTTTTAAACCTGACCAGGCCGGGGTTGTCCCCATTTTTAAGGTTGGTAATCCAAAATTACTAAGCAACTACCGGCCAATTTCAATCTTACCTTTCATCAATAAAATCCTTCAAAAATGCTCCATAAAAGATTCTAAAAATTTTTTTAGAAAAGTTTTCATTAAAAAGAACAGGTAATTAGTTCGGTTTCACAGAAGGCACAAACACGACAATGGCTATATTCAATTTTTTTCCAAGACCTACTACGTACATTTCATTTTCAGCAGTATACCGTTTGTCTCTTTTTTAGATCTACGAGAAGCCTTTGATTGTGTTGACCATTCTATTTTAGTTAATGGACTTGAACGGTATGGAATAAGAAGGCCGTGTCTATCTCTGTTAAGAACTTATTTAACTGATGGAAAACAATATGTTCATCTCGATAATGTAAAGTCTAGAACTAGCAATATCACATTTGGAGTACCGCAAGGTTTCTTGCTAGGTCCGCTGCTGTTCAATGTTACTATAAATGACAGAGCGTCTTCTTTCAATGCTCATTGTAAAATCTTTGAAGATGATGAAGTATTTTATATACAGTAACTAAAAGTACATATGGTGAGGCCTGTGCAGCTATGTCGGAATTAAATGTAGCGTTATCAGAACAGCTTTTGCAAAATAAGTTAGTGGCCCACTCAGATAAAACCAAATTAATGCTTGTTTCTCCTAGACCTGTTACTGAATTTATCAACATTTTATTTAACAGCACAGTTCTAGAGTGAGTTTAAAATTTCAAATACTTAGGCCTGACCCTCGACAATGAATTAACATTTACGAAACATGTTGACTATGTTTACAGTTGTCTGAGCAAATTCCGTGGTGTCCGTTATGCCTTGGTTAGCATTTTACTGATCTACGCCTTACGAACATTAATTACCTCCGCCAAGGAAATTATGTTTTCGTCGTGTTTGTGTCTGTCTTTCTTTCTGTCTGTCTCTTTGTGTGTCTGTCCCCAAAATAACTCAAAAAGTTATAAACTGATTTGGACGAAATCTACAGGGATTGTTAGGCATGTTAGGAGGAACAGATGAATTACTTTTGGTGAAGATATGTCCATCCGTTTGTTTGTTTGTGTGCCTCATTTTTCTCAATGCCATAACTCAAAAAGCTATGAATGGATTTTTATGAAATTAACATGACTTGTTAGGTATATAACAAAGAGTAAATGACCAAATTTTGGTAATGATCCGTTGGTTCGTTCGTTTGTCACTGTTTTTAATGTTATGCTTGCTAGCACATAACTCAGAAAAAAATAAATGAATCTTTATGAAATTTATAGAGGTTGTTAGTAATGTTAAAAGACATAAATGATTAAATTTTGGTGCAGATCGGTTTCTTCGTTTGTATGTTTGACTCATGTTTGTCTTAACGTTTGTTAGCAGTTTAACTCAAAAAGTAATGAACGGATCTTCAAGACAATTGCAAAAGCTGTTATTACTATATAAAGGCACAAATAATTTGATTTTGGAGTTTATACAAAGAAAATTTTGTTTTCAGAGCCAATTTGAATTTTTTGCTGCTGTTGCCTCGCTTGGCGGAGGTATGCGCTTTCAGAGTGCTCTAGTTTACTCTTTGTCGTACTACAAATTAGCATCTACTATTTTATTTTGGGGTGGAGTTCCAACCAAGAGAAAGAATAAAGTGGAAATAACAATAAACAAGACCTTACGCTCTATACTTCGTGTATAATCGAAAATTAACAATGTATCATTAATGTGCAGTAATTCTTTCTATAACTCGACTGAAGTTTTAAAAATTTACGTTGTATATAGACTTCAATTGTTGAAATTTATCTATAGAGGGCTTTATGGAGGCGATCGTCTTTTCCAAGAAATTATGGTTCCTTTGATTCCGAGTCATCTACATTCCTCAAGTGTTAGTAATCTCAATCTACCGACAGTTAGACTGGAGAATGAGAAAAACAGCCCCGTATTCCAATGAGTAAAGTACTTTAATGAACTTCCTACTGGCTTGAAGGAACCTGCTTCTAATTTTGAATCGAAAAAAAAAAAAAAAATTTAAACTTTCTGTTCTTTGTCAATATTGAATGTTTCTTTCGATACCGTGTCTATCTTAAAGGTTGTGTTTGCTGTATTTTAGCCTTTCCTGTAAATACGTATGTGTGCCCGAGGAGTAGATGATACTTATAGGCAGCACAATAGGGAAGCGACTATATTTTATTATGTCTGTGTATGCGGTTTTATCTTCGGTGTGCAATAAAGGTGTAATGAGCGAAAATGAAAATTTTTCGTTGGTTATGTAATTATTGAATTTAGCCTTGAATCGTTACTATTCTAGAAAGAACTGTGTCGTGCATGTAGGGCTAAGGACATTTCGAAAGAAAAGCATTGCTTATAGCATTAATGATTCTTTTGCCTACATTACTGACTTAATTCTCATACGAAATGACTAGACTATTTCGCAAGTGATGGTGGTAGTCAGCGATAACATTGTTACCAATGCTTTACATTGTTAGTAGCTCGTGTCTGAAGTTTTCTGTACTGGAGCACGAATTTATTGACTTCCTTGCACTGAACATTGCAATGCGAGGGACGGCAACTGCACATTACGGCAGCCTGCAAGGACTGTTCTTAGCTGTGAAAAAAATTTGTTAGAAGCGCGGGTATGTGACTGCTCCCAGCAACAAAAAGTGCTGACGCTCATTACCAACTAACTGATTAAAGCTTTCTTGATGGCCCGTGTAACTGACGGCTGCCTTGCAATACATTTGTGGCGCCGTAGAAAATTTGGAGCCACATAAGATTTGCGTCGCATGCGACAGCAAACGCTCATACCGCGCTAGCAATAGGAGAATTTATGGGAAAAGTGCAAAAATGAATGACTTTATGTATTCCTCGCTCGTGAACGCAGAAATATTTTTTAATTCATTGAAAATTAAAAGCCTTGCTTCCTTCGCCGTTATGAAAAAACTAAGATTATGTAAAGTGATTAAGAATTAAGTCACAATGTTCTTTATACATACTAAAACCTAATATTAATTGGAAAATAGTTACAACCTCATGACCACGGAAATATTGGCGCCTGCACCCGTGGGCCCTGGAGAGACGGGGCTCGGGAGAAGCGGGGGCCGCGAGGGGTGAGGACTGCAATCAGTAGAGGAGAGGCCATTAATTAGGGCTGGCACTGAGAGCCGAGGGTGTGATGAGCACTGGGCGAGTGATTGCTTTGTTAGGACTGGTAACTTGTACGGGACCCCTGTCTGTCCCTGGGACTGTGGGTCGTGTGGAGCCCCTGTCTGTCCCTGGGACTGTAGGTCGTGTGGGGCCCTGTCTGTCTCTGGGACTGTAGGTCGTGTGGGACCCTGTCTGTCTCTGGGACTGTAGGTCGTGTGGGGCCCTTTCTGTCTCTGGGACTGTAGGTCGTGTGGGGCCCTGTCTGTCTCTGGGACTGTAGGTCGTGTGGGTCCCCTACCTGTCCCTGGGACTGTAGGTCGTGTGGGTCCCCTGCCTGTCCCTGGGACTGTAGGTCGTGTGGGGCCCTGTCTGTCTCTGGGACTGTAGGTAGCGTGGGGCCCCTGTCTGTCCCTGGGACTGTAGGTCGTGTGGGGCCCTGTCTGTCCCTGGGACTGTAGGTCGTGTGGGGCCCCTGTCTGTCTCTGGGACTGTGGGTCGTGTGGGGCCCCTGTCTGTCACTGGGACCCTAAGACCCCTGCCGGTCCCTGGTGTTAGAATATCAGGATACATATGTATGTGTGTGTGTTAGGTCGTGTAATTTAATTGGTTAATTAACTGCGCGTGATTAATTGATTAATTAATTGCCGTATCAAAGAAAAATAATAATGCAAATAATTAATACTTTTATGTTAAAATATTTCCCTTACAAATAACTGCTCAGTTGGGAAAAGACTGAGGACGATTCCTTTACGAATAAATTCTCAACTCGGTTGCACATAATTTACATGTACAAATGGGAAAAGTGACCGCAGCAGAAGGGTGCCATGACGAGGGTAACATCATTTCGCTTAAGCGAGGAACCCAAAGGAAACCCGAGCACAGACCCAGGTGGCAAGGCCAAAACTATCTCTTACAAGAAAGGCTATGGCTGTGACAGTTTGGCTTGAGATTAATTGATCCTTAACCAAAAATATGCAGACGCGAAATAAGCTCAGTTACGCTGGCCACGCAACTAATGGTCCGTGAAAGGAACGGCGAAGAAGGTCGCAACTGATATTTTAACGGGAAGATCTATGTTTTCTTTTCTCTTCAGGGTTTTAGAAGAGAGCTCAAAGTAGGTGAGACTTTTAAAATCAGAAAACAAGCAATAAGGGCTAGACAAAATGGTGGGCAGCCTCTTAAGGAATGGCATTGGCTGGAGCAACACGAGGGTTGGCACAAATATATACTTAACTTTGGAATAAAATTTTGGGGAGGATCCGAATGACAATGTTCGACTGGGGTTAGAAGAGAATTTGACAGTCAGTTTAGGCAAGGTGCTCGTCTTGGCACCTTCTCATCAGCTCCGGTCCTTGCGGACCCGGCTGAAGTGTTAATATACAATGGGTGGTGAAAAGTTAAGTGAAACGGAGAGTTTACCAGTCTCGGGTGACGTATTGTGCCTTCACTCCTACGCCTTGCAGAGGCGTCTGATCAACCATCTACATTAGTTCACTCGTTAATTTACCACAACATGCAGAAATCTAGCATGATAGTCTTGAAGAATTTTCGCCAATGGAATTGGAAGAACAATTAATGGGCCAGTTGGCCCGTCACCTTTCTTCTATTTGGATACCATTTTGTAACTCTTCGATATTTGGCACTGTGCTACGAATCTTTGCATTTTGACTTCATCGAAGTTTTGGCCTCTCTTGCGAATTGTTGGGCACGGAATTTAACCAAAGAATGAGCGTTCATCGTTAACGACCAGCTCAGTTAGCACCAAGCGGATCTTCACTAAGGCCCAGGGTTCTTCGTATACTTCATCAAATTTTCATCGTCACAATTTAGCCTCACTATGGGATTGGGCCCGATATTCCACCCACGTAATCCGAACTTCTACGAGCAGCAGCCAGTGCAGAGGCACTCTTTCAACGGTAGCATCTACGAGCAGCAGCCAGTGCAGAGGCACTCTTTCAACGGTAGCATCTACGAGCAGCAGCCAGTGCAGAGGCACTCTTTCAACGGTAGCATCTACGAGCAGCAGCCAGTGCAGAGGCACTTTTCAACGGTAGCACCTACGAGCAGCAGCCAGTGCAGAGGCACTCTTTCAACGGTAGCACCTACGAGCAGCAGCCAGTGCAGAGGCACTCTTTCAACGGTAGCATCTACGAGCTGCAGCCAGTGCAGAGGCACTTTTCAACGGTAGCATCTACGAGCAGCAGCCAGTGCAGTGGCACTCCTCAACGGTAGCATACACTGCGTAATTGCATCAAAGTTCCCGACGATGTGATGGTGTCCCCTCCCAGGGAACGGAACAAGTGCAATCGACAACGACGGAGTAATATTATGATATTTGTATCATTCTTCGTCACGCGCATCGAAACAGTATTGGATTATTCGATTTAGTGAATTTCAGCTGCGGCAGGGTTCGCAGCGTTTGCAGCTCTATCATCCATTTATGGGAATCATTGCAAAGATTCCGCGTCAGTCACCAACCACTCGAGGATAATGGATATTGGTAAGCATTGCTCAAATGCGTTGGGAAATGATCGGGATTAGAAAATGGTGGAAAGTGTGATACACTGCAGCAGAAAAACCAATGGAAGCTTTAGTTTTAACGTGAATAAAAATGGAAAAAGGTATTATTGCCTCTAAAAAAATTAGCGAGTAAGTTATGGGGTAGACTAAGATGCGCTTAGCCGGTATGCAAACTTTATATTAAACCGGGTAAAACGCCGCTGATTGCGTCAAATGTATACTACGCAACAATGTTGGTGACTTGCTTCATTTATGGGGTAATGCTGGCACATCTTCCCGTGGATTAAGCGACCTACCTACCTACGTGGATTAAGCGTGAATTATTGTCAAAATATATTTTAATCAGTGCATAATGCCTGGTATAATTAAATGTCATCACCTGCGCAATGCTATATTATCATGTATAATTTCAATCGAACAGTGCGAATTGAACTTTGTTACCGAATTTTAGCTTGAGAGTCCTTTTCTGTATTAACATCGAGATAATTAAATGTTTACCATTGTACATTGCGCGGTATGTGTATCATCATCTGTACAACGCTATTTTGTAGCTCCAATTTGCGTAAAATATCGTTCGTGGGATGTGTTTTCTAACCAGAACCTCCCAAAGCCATCATGGTGTAAAATTATGAATTTTGCATCAGGATCGGTTGAGACACTGTTTTTTTTTTCATTTTCTCACGGAAAAAATAATGGCGGTGACCAATCTCTATGAACAGATTTTACTTCATGATAACATTATTTTGCGAGAATATTTGTTTTGGTACGCAAAATTTCGGTATATTTGAATTTCATTACGACGTCTCTTTCCATCACTCGCTGTCTTCATTCCGTCAACCGAATTTAATTGTGTGTTCTCGCTGAGATGCATAAACGTGTTCCTTCGATTTTCTCCTTGCCTTTTCAGTGAAGTTTTACTTTATACTGTGATATTTATTCCAATAAATTGTTGATTGCATATCGTGTGTTTCATTGACTTTCACTGATGCAGAATGTCGCATCGACTTAGGTTAAGTTATTTTCATCACCATTGATTTATATTGATGTTATTCATTCGTCAAATTTCAGAGTTATAATTGCATTGTTTATTGTTTTCATTATTTTGATTGTCATTTATTATCTTGTGGGGGGTGGCTTGCCTCCCAAAAATTATGGCGTCATGTATAACCTTAGGTGATTTCATTTCATATATATATATATACACTCTCCAATCAATTATGCATATATAAATATGTCACATATCAATCAATTAATTATGTATATGTATCGCGACAAATATTTTAACACGCCGTAACACTGAGGCTGTGGGTCGTGAGGTGCTACCGGTTGGTTATACAGTGCATACGGGTTGATATCAATTTTGTTCATAAGTTTGTAAATATCAGAGTGCCAGTGAGTCATACAGTAGCTCCCTTCCTTCACTTTATGAAGTCTCTGAGAATCTTGGCCATGCAGAACTTTTTTGGAAGCACTGCGGTTCAGTTTATTTATTTGCAAAGAAAAGCTTTCTTGAACCATTAATACATAATATGTAAAACTTTATTACTCGCACACACTGAGAAATCTCTGGAACTGTAAGATTGTACTTACTAAGAAAGAAGTACGTCTAAGCAAAAGTCTCATGTAGATTTACTTTTCAATAGGTGAATATTAACATAAACTTAACGTTTCAGCGACTTCTCTGTGTCTTATAAGAGTACCACTGTTAATAACAACCAGAAAAGAGACGTATGCGATGGTAATAACAATAATAAAAACTTTATTTAATACTCATGGAGACATTACAGTATTGAAATGTAGCGCACGCATAGTAAAGGAAGAACTGCGGTTCAAATTCTCTTTTTCCTTATCAACAGTGCAGAACTTTGCACAAGCTCATCACATGAAAAGATTATTAATTGGCGAGCGCTGTACGTAGTTGTGCTATCAGGCACAGTTGCATAACATTATTTACTTTAAATTCGTTACTATATGCGCTTCAACTGAAAAACTAAAAGTAAGGAAATAGTTAAAGCATTATAAGTCATTAAATTGATTTCATCGATCTACTATAGTCGCATTAGCTTGAAGGTACTTCGAATAACTGAACCACGCTGGGAAATAACACTCTGTTCTTATTCAAACTCAGAATTGCTTAGCTCCATAACAATTTGTTCATCTAACAGGTCGTTTGAATAAAACGGTCGCAAGAGCTCATAGTAGAAGAAGCAGTACAGAAATTTTCAGGAAGATCATGAAAGTTAACATTCTGGATACGGCGTGTCACCCACGAACGTATAGGCTCCAAAGTTGAAGGTACTTGAATATATGTGATGATTAGTGCTGTGACAAGATGCTTTTAGAGACAGAGAAGTCGATGATCACCTCCAAAACTACAAATTGCATTAAGTATAGGCTCCTGCAGTGAACTGCTTCTGCAGGCTGTGTTACTGTCATAGCTTTACGATTGAGCTTTTTGTCGTTGTTTTGGAAGTGATCATGCACTTCTTTGTCTTTTAAAGCATATTTCATAGCCCCAGCTACGATACTTTATATTATATAATTTATGTAGAAAGTTTGAAATAAAAAGTATATGCCTGGATTTACGTTATGCCTGGATTTACGTTGCAGCAAATACGCATTCGAACAGGCGACGCGTCATATAGACCATGTTTCATTCAGAAACTGTGCTCACTACTTTCATAGACTACGATTTCTTAGAGTATTACAGCTCTTTGAACTACACTCGATGGAACGACCATTGAACGGACTTCAGGATTTAACTGAACACCTCCTCAGATACGTTTGTATATTGTACAAGTTCAAAGCCAACGGTATGAGCCGTCTGAGTCGGTTAGTTCGGTTGGTGACCGCTGTGTCGCTATTGGTCAGAGGCACCCGGCATCAGAGGAAACATTTGGTGGCGTTAGATGACTCATAAAAATAGCAGTTCTGAACGCCCACTGTGCGATCACGGCAACATTAACCCAGTGCTGCCGCCAACAATGTAAATAAATTTCTTATTACAACACAATAATAGCTATTCACTTATTGGATTTTGATCGTCATGTCTGTGTACCAAGTACACATGTGTAATATACATGTGTAGTCTCTTTTCCGAACCTTAGTGCTGTTTTTTCCTACATTCTACCCCCTCCCCCTTCCGTTAACAGACAATCGGCTGTATAATAAAATACTCAAATAAAAAATCAGTCACTTTTGAATTTGTTTTCTTGCTGACAAAGTGACTGTATAGACGATTTCTGAAATAAATCCCGCTAAAAAATTTCAGTCAAGGATTCTGATAAAATAAAGAAGACCAAAGTGAAACAATACATTAATGAACGTTCTGCTGCATCTATCGTCTGTCACAAATGCTTACAACATAACACGCTGTGAGCCTTTAGAGGTGGGTATGCACGTGTGTCTCTTTGTGCTTCTTAATGCTTCTCAGCGTCTAAGTGTTTAGTTGTGTACTGCAAAATGCGGCTCTGTCACTTCAAAAAAAAAAAAAAAAAAAAAAAA
>LQNS02000137.1:21821849-21838695 GCA_001587735.2 Parhyale hawaiensis | reverse complement strand
TCATTGTTGGAATTTCAACTGTCCCTGCTTAAGATACGTTTGCCATCTTCTGCAACCCGGCCTATTTTCTGCCCATCACTTTCAATGGAGCTTGAGAGGAGCACCAGAGCCTCCAACCTGGGCTAATTTCTGCCTATCTATTTCGTTAAGAGCGTGACACCAAACATATAAATATATATATATAAACACACGACGGTCATTCTTAGTATTAGATAATATAGTATAATCTAATTTCGACTATCTATAATATCATATCTACGGCTTTTCTGTTTTTCATGCCATATTATGTTCACTTCGCTGGAAACAGATAACATTCTTAATAGGGCCAGATGCGTAGCCCGGATACGGTATGGGAGCACATTTCGACTCTAAATACAATGACATCTTACGAATACAAGGTTGTGCTGCTGTGAGTGAATAAATTGGCAGAGTCTGTTGTAGTTTGTTGCATAGTATCGCATTAAGCAAGCTAGAAAACGATGGGCTACTGATCAATATCCATGAGTCCTGTAACAGTGTAAAAAAATCGATTACACCGACAAAAAATTGGCATGTGCAAGATTATGAATGGCTAATGTATCTACAAATTGTGGGACACAAAGCTTAGGAAAGGTGTGCAAATACGTAGAGCAATAATGCCAACAATGCAAGAAGTTCCGTTGTAACCTATCTTTATCAAAATACAAGAGCGAATTCGTTGCTGACAGAACATATGCGAGATTCACAGGTGAAATCAGAATACTAAGCGAGGTTAGATGAGGTGTAAGGAAGACAGAATGCGTATTGGTAGACATGGTTAAGCGGAGGACATTAGTTTAGACGCGTTGCCTCAGGTCAAATATGGTAAGTGAAGATATTAATTAAGCGAGGGATTTCCACTGTTCCGCTAGTTTCTAGTGATAGACTAAATATTGTTGCGTTCAGCTGTCTTCTTTACTTAATAATTTTTGATGGCTAGAAACTGCATCCTTCGCTTCCTGGTAACTAAAACCTTCTTTTCCTGCAGCAGACTTGACAGAAGAGCACTTCATTCGCAGCGGTACACTACTCGTCTGCAACTACTACGTAGACTAGTAACTGGGCAGATAAATGCAAATATGCAACATAATCGTGCATTTGATGATACAAGCACCAAAATTTGCATGATAAGTCCATAAGCTATACTAAACGGATCTGCCCGACTAGCCGCCAAAAAATCCTAGATGGCTGCCATTTTTCAAGATGGCCGCCAACTTTTATTGTGTTTGGGCCGATTTGAAAGAAGCTTAGTACAAATATATAAAATCGAAAAAAATGTGAGTTAGGCTCATGTACTTTTGCCCAGTTTCCTCATAGAAAACAAGTAATTCATAGAAAACGGAAGAAAGGGGGTGTGAGGGAAAACTGTCTTCCCCTGCAGCTTTTGAGCTACAGAGATGGTTTTGGTATCAAAACAAGTGGAATTTAATTCTTTTGAACATTGCGACGGCAGTTTTTTTTTTGAAATAGGAGACGTGTAACAGCGCACGTTTGGGGGAAAAACTTAGAAAAACAGATTTTTAAAATTTTCTCAAAAAATATTTCGAACGAAGAAGTGCTTAATTGCTCTTTTCTTCCATTTTCTGGATGCTTTGTAGTTCATTTTTTTACTTTCTCGTCAGTGAGGAATGTTGTTAGTCTAAGTTCGGTGTCTTACAGTTTTCCTGACACGCAACTTTTCGCAAAGTACACGCTATAACCTTTATAATTTAAACAGACTTACTCTTTTCCTTATGCAAACCTTTGCAAAATCTATGGCGACGGTTGTTATTGCATTTCCTCTTTGTTTGGAGAAATATGTCACACAATTTTCATATGACAACATTTCGTAAAAGTTGTTCATGTCACTTGGTACAGACTCGTTTAGAAGGGCATCCCAGCTTATTAACTAACTTCAGCACTGGGATCTTTCCAGTTTATCTCATTATTGGCGTTCAAATCATGAAGAATATTAATGTCATTTTATCGAATATTTTTCGAGTCATACGTTTCATAGCAACTGTGCTGGGTTATTATCACCTATTAACGGAGTGAGAGAGGTGATAATGTTTTCGTTGAAGATTTAAGTGTATATAAATATATTTATATGTATATTTGAATATACATTTGTCTGTCCGCTCAAAACCAGGTAGAGGAGTTGAGCAATTTTTTGCAGAGAGTTTAGTATGTTGATCCAGATGTGACCCATGCCAAAAAAACTAGGCCTAGCTGGCCATAAAAAATTACGCCGTTGAATTTGCATCCACAGCGGCAAATTGTCTCACGCCACGAGGTGTTCTATTTTTCTGTATGATATTTTTAAGAATCTAATGCTCGAGGGGCTGTGCTCCTAATCTTGTTAGACAAAGCAGCCATATGAGAAACTAGGATTAGCTGGCCATCAAAAATTACAGCGTTGAATTTGCCACCACCGCGGGTGTTGGTCTTACGCCACGAGGCGTTCTAGTAATATCAATCAGTTTGTGTTCGGACAAAGCTGAAGCGTGAATACCCAGGTTATTCAGAAGTTTAGTGTTCTGTACAAAGAAGTGGTGCACAATGTTATCTATCCTTGTTGGTGAAGATCTCATCTGCAGTAACGAGTACTGCTCCATTACTTGGAGCCAAGGCTTGGCCTGCTTTATGCTGATCTGTTGTGTATAAAAGCGTTTTGCTGAAACTAAGTTACCTATTTTATCTGGTACGATGTGGCTGTAGCCATATCTGGACGAAGACTTTGAAGCCACTTGCAACAACTACACGGTCACGTCTGTGCAGAACGTTGCTTTCTGTTTTGACTTCCGCATCACACATTTATTTATTCAGGTGAATTCCAGTAACTGCTAGGAAGAATGCATTTGCTTCACTCGTAGCTAGTGCCCTGTGAGTTACCTGCTTCCTGTAGTGTTTTGGAAATACGCCTTGAAGCATTTTGAGCATAGAATTTCCACTTTTGTTTCAGTTTTTTCGCCTTTGCACTTTCAACGAAGCAAGCATGATTTCTGTAGGATATTATGCTCATTAACACGTTAATCGCCAGAGTAAGTTGTGGGAGCTTCCCTGTAGCGCCAAGAATATCCAACCCATACTAGGGTTCAGTTCTCTGGCAGCAAACGCACAAACGGTAAATCCGATCATCACCAAACTTCGGTCATTTGTGTTTAAAACCCTTAGTAACAATCTTTTAGCAGCCCTGACTATGGGGATAAATGGATGCTTAATATTTGCCGCACTGGTTCACTGTGAGGTAATTATAAATGCAGTATTCGTACAGTGAGCACAAAATTTGCTTCATTATCCTTTATTTCTTGACGCAAAGAACGCTTGTCCGACTCATCGCTATTTTCACCGCTCTTTTGCGAGCATTCATCTATATCACAACAAGAGATCACAATAATACCGAGGCCTTTGCTTTTTATGGCGAAGAATGTCTAAACCAAGTAACTCGACTCTAATGGAGCTGTACGAGCAATGAGGATCTCTGCGGTTCTTCTCTCTGTATATCTCCATGGAAGTTCTCCACAAAGCGCTAAAACTAAATAGTTTCATAGTCTGATTGATACACAATGGTCTTAAAAGCTTGCAATGCTTCGCTGAGTACCTTGAGCTCAACAACGGAGCTGCAACACGTCAGTCGTAGCCAAGTGGAGCCCGTACAGGAACAGAATGCTTACCTCGTTTTTAGCTTAACCCAATGTGGCTACATACAATGTGGTATTTATCGGGTGGGTGTCACATGGTAGCAAGATGTAAAATCGTGCTGACCCTACAGGCATTCCAACGTGCAACATAAATTTAACTGTATAACCCTTTACACTACTGGACCGCAGACTGTTTGCTTTGTCCAACGAATAACTACTTTACTTCAAATATAAATACAAGCAATTCAATTCGAAATTAACAAAAATCCACAGCATCATATTTACAGACAACTCTATCAAATATCAGGGCCGTCGCAGAAACTAAAACCCCAATTCAGCTGCGGGACGGCGTCTCTAAATTTTGTTTGGGCTATAGTTTTTTTTTTTCATTTTATGGTTTACACTTTCATTTATATGTATGGCTAGAAACATTTCTCCGTTGGTTTAAGCCAAATTGTTATAGAGAAAACCGTGAGGGTTACAAATTACAGTTGTATCATTCAAAATAACCACAACAGTTTAGATTATTAGCATGATTTTTATTTCGTCTTTAAATTGTTTACATCAATAATATCTGTAGCGAAAGCGTGTAACTATAACTTCTCGCACAGTTCTTTCCCTACGAACAGGCGTAGACTGCGGGGGAAGTGGGGATTTAGTATCGAAAGAGAATCATGGCTCCACCCAGATATGTGACAGAATTGTCAGTGTGTGCAAAATCAATGTGCTCTTAGAATGATACGGCGTATCAACAGCTACTTTCACAAGCAGACCACCTTAGAGAGGAAACAAATGATCTTATTGGATGTCTTGACAGACAGCCGTTTTAGTCTTACTTTATATTTTGAGGCTTCGAAGCGTCAATAGTGCGATGAGTTTCGAACTTAACCGGACACGTAATTTGAATACTACAGTGCCTAGACATAAGTACTTGCATAACTCTATTTTTTAGGTATTTAAAAAATTTAGGGATTGCTTTAGAATAATTAATACAATAAGTTTATATAACATATATATAATAGAGTATTTAAACAGAACAATCAAATGTGCACTTATAACAAGAAAACTTAACACAAGCAAAAGTAACGAGGGACAATAGTTTGTGACCAAAAAAATTATGACATTAGTACTTGGTGTGACCTCTATTGGCAATAACAGCATGGAGATGATTGTTATAGCTGGAAATTAACTTTTCACATTCACTTGATGGTAATTTTTTCCATTCTTCCATGCAGATAACATTTTATCCAGTAAGGTTTTTGGGACACCGTTTGTGGACACCAAATTTAAAAAGACGCCACAAATTTTCTATTGGATTAAGGTCCGGTGATTGGCTAGGCCATGGAAGAACATTTATTTTCTTCTTTTGAAACCATTCTGCTGCCTCCTCTATGCTTCACGATTGGGATGGTGTTCTTGGGGTCATAGCCAGTACCACGTTTCCTCCATATATGCCGAGTTTCGTTTCGGCCAAAAAGTTCTATTTTAGTTTCGTCAGACCATATAACCCCTTCCAAAAACTCATTTCCATTGTCCAGGTGGTCTTTGGCAAATGTTAAGCGGCTTTTGACATGTTTTCTGTAAGAAGAGGAGTTTTGCGAGGAGTGTAAGAATGAATGCCAGTACGGTTCAATTCCCTAAAAATAGTTTTCTTCCTGACATGCACTCCCTGAGACGCCAGTTCACTCTGAAGGTCAGCACGAGTTGTCATAGGGTAATTAGTCACCTTACGTAGCATGTAGCGCCGAGGGCGACCAATGATCTTACGCGGAGCTCCAGCTCTTGGCAGGTTCTCCACCGCCCCAGTCACTTGATGCTTGCGGACTATTGCTCCAACCGCTGAAAAAGGAACATTGACACGTTCTGCTATTACTCTATAAGTTAATCCTTCACTACGAACTTGAATTATTCGTTTACGAGTAGCTTCAGAGATTTCTTTAACTTTGGGCATTGTAGCGAAAGTGTGTGCGAGTTCAACGAGGTCTAGAGAGGTAATGACTGCGCCGGTTGTGGGTTGTTTACATTGCATTTGTTTCGAGACGTTTCGTGAACGTTCTAAAATAATTTCCAAACTAATTTATTCAAATTATACTATTAAATATCAAAGATTCAACATCATATTTATTTTAGTTGAATACTTTTGTCCCTCAGTACTTTTACTTGTGTTAAATTTTCTTGTTATAAGTGCACACTTGACTGTTCTGTTTAAATATTCTATTATATATATGTTATATAAACTTCCTGTATTAATTATCCTAAAGCCGTCCTTAAAATTTTTAAAATACACAAAAAATAGAGTTGTGCGAATACTTATGTCTAGGCACTGTATATAGTTTGTTTGCATTGTGAAGCAAAATAGCATTTCCAGTCGATCATTTCAACAGCCGTAAACAATGGAAATTCAGATTGTGGGCTTGCCCAAAAAATGATCCGAGTTGAACTCCAGCAGCCGCTCCCTGACGCAACACTTGGTGGATGGTGTCCATATGGGGACTAAGTACCAACCAAGTCTAGTGTTTGTCACGTGGCCGTCACATGGTGACCACGAAACAAATGCCCCTTTGTAGCCATATGACGCATAGCTAGAAACAAGGTGTTCACAAACTTGTTCCAATTGTAGAGAAAATGAGCCAAAGTATTATTATTATTATTATTATAGAAGAATACGATGAGAAGCAGAATTAGAAATATGGTTACCCACGACGCGTTTCGCCGTACCTTGGCTCATCAGGTGGGAGGGTCGAAGATGGTCGAATTTGAAGACGTTATGATTTTATGCGGCATTTTGGAGAGATTTTAACATCTCAAGAAGCCTAGCATCGCATCAAGTAACTGGATGCTCCCGTCACAATTTAATTATCGTCGTTTGCTGTGTTTTCGCCATCTACCACACAGATGTGCCACCTTTGAAGCCCTTGTGCACGAAGTTCCTGCCGCCCCGGTGCATCTATGTGCTGTAGTTGGAGTCGACGCAGCGAACAATGTATCAAAATAAAAAAAAAACATTTGCTTGTTTGATAATTATGCTTAAGGCTTTGGATAACTCGATATCATAACTACATCTTATTGTGATATCCTGCCAAAATTTTCAGAAAATCACAACGACCATCTTCGATCCTCCCACCTGATGAGCCAAATTACGGCGAAACGCTTCGTGGGTAACCAAATTTCTAATTGTGATTCTCATCCTATTCTTCAGTATTTAAAATAATGCCATCTCAAGATAATATTATTATTATTAAGATACACTAGACTGGCGACGTGAGAATGGAGGAAACTCCATAAGGTTAACAAACCCCAAAGCAACCATCTCAGCAAGCGAAAAAAGAAAGAAAAGATCAGAGATCACAGAATAGCTCTATTTACAGATTGCTTAAAGCTGCCAATGTTCGCGCCAGCAAAGGTGGAGCCATCAAGACCATTCCAAGCTTCTATATATGAAGAAGCAATTAACGAGAATACTGTCTTGTACGACGTCGTACCGGTTCCAAGGCAAGCTCATGAAGAGCACCAGTACGCCGAGCATACCTCACCGGAACAAATGGCTCCGTAAGAAACACCGCCAGTAGATGACTATGGGACTTATATATTTTATAGAGAAAGCAGACCCCACCAACTCTGTGCCGGTGCGCCAGATCACAAGGCAAGACACCATCCAGCATGAACGCACATCGACGAACCACTCTGTCAAGCAAACTCAGATGATAATCAGCAGTAAAACACTATACTGAGGAGCAGTATTCCAGAAAGGGAGGACATAGCCATTAAAGCAGCGACGTGTCAACCCTACCAAACCAAACACCCTTCACGCCCGCCGCATAAGACTAATTTTCTGCGATGCTCGTGAGGCAACCGAACGAATGTGGGACTCAAACGTCAACTTTGGATCAAAATGTTAACACCCATGATTACCAAGTCACTAACCACAAGAAGTGACACATCATCCAGTATGAGTGCGAGGAAAGGAGGTCTCACTGCACCTGACCTAGACACGAGCATAGTCTTAGTCTTGCCTGCATTTAGCCTTGTCCCCCACCTAGAACACCACGAATCATTCACTTCCAAATCACGCTGAATGGATTCTGAAACCGCCAACCGTTTACTACGATTAACGCAAACAGCCAGCAAAGTAACATCATCAGTGTAACCACCAAGTAGATGATGAACAAGATCAAGAAGTCCGCTGTTTATACGATGAACAACAGAGGGCCAGAATACTACCTTGTGGGATATCATAAATCATATCCAAAGACTCACTACTCATCCTATTAACAACTACACATTGGCGTTTACCAAACAAAACCTGACTAATAACTGCGAAAATTGAACCATCAATTTTAGCTTAAGGAGCAACCCAAGCTGATCCACGCAATCATAAGTAGCACTGAAGTAAAGCTAAACCAACCTGGCCTCATGACCCCTATCAAGTGCCAGCTACAGCACATGAGATATGTGAAGCAGGGCATCACAAGTTCCCAAGCCTTTATGAAAACCATACTGTGTTGGGGGAAGGACACCCTGCTTCTCAAGAAAGCGACCAACTTGGACGCAACCAACCAACCTCTCGTAAACTTTCGACAAAACAGGTGTGATTGAGATGGGTCTATAGTCGGAGGTTAGAAATGAGACAGAGTTCTTTGTAACAGGCGCCACATGAGCGACACACCAACATTCCGGAAAAGATCCCAGCCGTAACATCAGACGGAACACCGATGCGAGCTGGGCTGCGAGCACACCAACCACCCTCCGAAGAAGGAGGGGAAACATACCCGATGGATCATTGCCCCCATAGGTACCCAGATCACGAAGAAGGCGGTGCACTTCAGAAAATCTGAAAGCAAAACCAGAGAACCTCGGCTCAGGGTCACACGCTAAAGGAATGCGCACCCGATCCCGGCTCCGCTTCCCATCAAAGTAGTGCAACAAAAGTCCGTTTTGGCAGCAGGGTCTACACTACAACAAAGTCACCACCAGCACCAATTAAAGGGGACAGAATAGCTCGCACATAGTATGGCGCTTGTCAAGGTGGGCCACCCCCTATGTGCGCTAGCAGACGAAGCTAAGAACTCCCTGGACCTCACATTATGCTCGCTATCAGTTTCCTCATAAATAGCCCCAGCCCGACGCTGCACTTCCTTGAAACGCTGAAAGTCAACAGCGGATCGGCTTGTACGCCAACGGGCATATGCATCCCGCTTCGATTGATGCTCCCTCCTACAGGCTTCATCAAACCAGGGTAATGAAGCGGGCAGGCACATAGGCACGCACCATGTCAGAGAAAGCCGATCTAAAGTACATAGAACCAGGATCAGGAGACTCTCTCACAAAACCCGAAGGTAACGCCAGAAACGGCGTCCCAATTCTCTCTGGACTTCAAAAATGTCTCATGCTTAACAGTTACTCTGAGGACTCGCTGACGAACTTGCAGCGTCGCAGAGGGGGCACCATGGTGCGAGGAGCCAATGGGAGACGACACTGACACTCCAATCAAACAGGAAGATGAGCCATCCTAGGCCAACGTGACGAAGCCGCTTATAGTTTTGCAACTTGGCAGCCACATGCGCTCAATGTAGCCGTGTCAGCCGCCACCTTGAAACCAGGTGGAAGTCACACGGAGTCCACCTGGCATTGTTGATAAGGTAGAGTCGAGCTAACATCTTGTGAGACAGAGCCTCACTGTCCGGTAATAGATCACTGACAGACACATAGTCACCCTCAATTACGATAGCTGATGGGCAAGTTAAAATATATATACATATAAATTAAAATTCATGCACTTCATGCAATGATATACTTGAGCTGTTCTAAAGGAAAAATTGAATTATATCAGATTGAGTATTAAAGAGTGGACACATCATTACTGTTAAAAAATTGAACCGTAAGTCACTAAGTTTTATGCAGCAGCGCTGTACCTTGCGTTTTCTGAATGCGGTGTCCTCCTAAAGTAATGTAGATAGAATTTTTTAAGCTCATATTGCGAATTGACTTTCAAATAATTTCTATTTTCCCCTATCAGGTTCTGTCCAACAGGGTTTAAAATAAGGATCTTTTGAATCGCGAGTCATCCCCTAGTTTTCTGCAAAGTAAACAAATCATATCACTTTGATGTTCGCAGTGAAAATTTGATCGTTATACGAAAATTTATACTAAATTGAGTTTTTTAAAGGTTTTATTGGTAAAACCCATTGTATCCGAATAATTTCAGCTTAGCTCTAAAAAGAAAGACTTGCTCTCGTTGGTGCATGACGCGAACGCAGCCATTTCGCTACGCAACATCAAAAGATGACAGCCAACCGAAAACTACGCGATATTCGGGAGAGAAACTCAGGATGTCGAACAAAAAGCTTCGTACGGAGCTCCATAACCTTATGAAATGCCAATCATTTTTTGGAAACTATGTCGGCGCATTTTATCCTCTGAAGAGTCTACATTCGTCGGGCGAAATCCTGTGATTTTCTGGCTCGCTAAGCAACGACGGAAAAGTACGTGATTTTGTTATAGATGACTGGGCCCCGAGGGCAAAAAGCGGGATGGAAATATTCCACAATAGAGCATAACATGGAAGTCTTGAGCGCAAATACATGAGCAAAGGAAGAATGTCATGTAATGGAACTAGCTAGATCCTGCAGCAGTATATACTGCAGATATTATCGCCCACTCGTCTCCTATGTACCAGAAGTAAATTGTATAAGGCAGTAGCATCTTATATCATAAACGGCATGTGGTGTAACGGGAGCATATCGCTCAAAGAGATGGGCATCGCGAACAAAACTTAGTGTGCAACAGTGGCACATGGTATAGCCTGTCACATCGTATCGCTACAGCCCATTAGACAACATGCAGTCGGGTGATGTATGCAGCACAATAATAATGTTATATCGTGCTGCGCACGAGCAGCATACCGAGCATCAGCCGCATATCATGTGACAGTAATACACCTCGTAACAGTAGCACGTTGTGCAACACTTGGTAACTGTGCAACAGCAGCAGATCGCTTAACAGTAAGATATGATGCAGTAAGGATATCGCGAGAAGTTTACACTAATGTACTGTAATACTGACATTGCATTGCAATACTAGTATAAGCCAAGATGATGACACAATATATATATATATATATATATATATATATATCAGGCACATACGTGCGTTAGGGCAGGTGTGGTAGGAAGTACCCAGCCTGCAGGAAGGAGGCTGGCAGTTACATTTTATAAGCCAACGTAATTACGACGGTTAATTAGCACATTTAAACCGCAGAAAACGTAAATTCTTACATTCTTGTACATCAGGCAGGCATGATTTGCATGCGCGTTTCATCGCTGTTGGAAAGCCACGGATAAAATTCGTGAGATGTACATGCCGCGGCAGGCAAGGGACAGCACTGGGAGCCTAGGGACACTAGAGGCAGCATTCTGGGTGCCTCTAGTGCAGTTGTCGGGGTCTGCCTGTGCTCTTGAGAGTCGCTTACAAGTTTTACTGACCGTTTTGACTAGTAACAGTTTGTTGCTCTTTATCATGAATGTATCCACTACATATTACAAATTACTAGTGTTTATCTGAAGACATCTTCAAAGCTAGCATTGACAAAAAAAACTTTAAAACGATAAAAAAAAACTCCAGAACTTGACAAACTAAAATAAAAGAATGGCACGAAAGTTGTAGAAAATTGTGAAATTGCATAGAACAATAAAAAAAATCGATCGCGCAGATCTATAGAATGCATTTCAGTTAAAAAGAAAGAAAGTAAAGAATCATTTGGGCAATTATTGTGGGACAATTCCAAACAAAAAAAAAACAAGATTTTCAAAAACTAACTACTGATCTCATCAATTAATGGAAACAAACTTCAGATGAATACGTTTGCATGTTTAGTGAGTGAAGAGCTATGGAAGCTTTTTTTTATATCATACGATTAGAAGCGAATACGAGCGAACTTACAATGCCCTGAGGATTGGAGGTAAATTTATTTCAATCTGTTAAGTTACGTTTTGGAACGTGACCTCGAACAGACGTGTCTCGACGCGGTGAGGTTTCTCTAATGAGTGTTAACTGCTCTTCCTGCAGCTGTTTCTGTAGAGAAGTCGATTTCTGCTAGATGAAAAGTGACACTACAGCTGACTGACTAATAAAGGACTTTCGTCGCTTGCTTTAGAAAGACCAATTGATTGAGCCAAGATCTTTCTTTCGACCTGTGAGAAAGTAACAAAGATCTCTCCAGAAATAAAGAGAGAAGAATAAATTTCCTTCATAAACAGGCAGATATGATTTTATATGAACACAATATCTGCGCATATTTGTACAATGAGTGCAGCTTTTCTGGCTCTGCACAAGCTATGAAGGGGCAATGAACAACGCTGGGTCTACTTTTACACTTGCCGTAAATTTGGCTATTCAAAAACCTTATAGGTAGTTGTTGTTATTAGCTAACACAAGTTTTAAACATTGTAGGTAGTGCTCTGCAACAGATACATTAGTTCTAATAATTAACGAGAATAGACTAACCTACAACGTCGCCTAATATAATCACTGCTTTCAAAATGAAGAATAGTAGTAATAGTAGTAATAAACAAAAACGTTAACTCTGCCTCGCCCGAGCCGCCCCCATTCCCTCCCCCCACCCACAACCAGGACTACCATCAAGGAATACATTAGCAGCAGGCACCTAATAGCGAAACGGCTCAACTCGAGCAAGACAGAAAGCTAATCTGTTGACGGATATGTTATAGTGATTACAAATTGAGTGCTACTCTATGCAAATGAGGAATATATCCTGCTGAATATAACACTATATTCGCTCAATTTCACAAGGCAACCACACAACCCGAAAACTGCTCTGTCGAAGGAAGACAGCAAACTGGTGGAAAATTGTTGTCACTACTGCTCCGTGAAAAATCATCGCGTCGCCTGTGCTTCGTTGATCGTCTACTGAATTTAGACCTCATGAAGTGAGAGTAAATATAGATTTGATGTATGGAAAAGGTAATGCAAAGCAGACTCTATGACAGCACTCAGATAAGCTTTAGACATCCTCATTATTTGGGTTTCAACTATCGCTGATTAAAATATGTTTGCCATCATCTGCAACCTGGTCACTTTTCCACCTAGTAGTATTCAGTGAAGCTTGTATGACCAAAGCCTCAAACCTCGGCTAATTTTCGTCTGTCTGTTTTTTTTAAGGGTGACAGAAAATGGACAGATAAACAAATAATAAACGAACTATACAGATAAATAAACAAACAAATAAATAATCAGATGAATATACATCGGTCTCTATTACATTGTAGATACAAAACTTTATCATTTGTTTTTTGTTCATATCTTATCTACAACTATGCGCTGCATTTACATTCACTTAGAAAATGCCAATAAATAGAAAAATCAGCTGTAGAAAAAACAATGATGAAAATAATCTGCATCTCAACTGCTTAGTGTTCATGCTTTAGTCAGAATTTTACAATAAGGTAAAAGCACTGCATTCACTATTAATAGCTGCAGCTAGTTCTTCCTCTAAAATAACGTATTCTGCTTCAGCAAACGCATACTTGTCTTTTCAGAGTAGTCCGAATTAGCATAAAAAATAGATAACTTTTTCTGGTAGTAAATTTGAGAAAAATAATGCATAGAAACTGCAAATATTATATACCATTAGCAAGTCAGTGTTACATATTGTGAAGCTCAATTTCAGATGAGTGAAATTCAATTTCACAGAAATGCGAATCAAATCCACACCAATAGAAAATTATTTTCACAAAAATGAAAAATCGGTTTTACACCTATCAAAAATCAAATTAATGCAGATGAAAAACCATTTTCGTAACAATTAAAAATCATATGTAGACAATTGTAATTATACTTCTTAAAATATAAAATCACTTTGACGTAACGCTCGAGTCAACTTGCAGCAAAGCATTTATGCTGCAATGAGAGTCAAGTAGCGGGAGGCAGCTGAGCTGAGTATATATATATATATATATCCAGTACATTAGTACACACATCACATATAATGTGCAAATTGTGCATATATTGGTTCAGTTCTCAATAATATTCCACTTCAATATTTTGTGCATTGATTTTCGCTTATGAAAAACTGAGTTTTCACATGTGTGGAATTGGTTTCTTTAGAGAGAAATTATCGGAACTGTATAGAACGGATCTTATGTAACACTGACCTACAAATTTATCAAGGGTTTGCCGGCAGGCAATAAACAACTATGAATGCCCACATATACTCAGAGAAATGAAAATAACTAACTCACATCAATGTAGCTCTGAGGCTTATTAAAAAGTTTTCAGAATTAGGCCTAGCATTGCTATAGAACATTTAAAAGAACTGAATAACATTGCACGCTATTGATGCAACAAATACAGCCTCCCCTGTTTCTAAATTATTGCAGAATAAATGTTATTGTGCAAATGGACTAATGACTTGCGCTACATGATTTTAAACTTTGAAGAGTTAAATGCAATTGTCTGCAGTTGATTTTTCGTCTGTTAGAAAATTGAATTTCAATGTATGTGAAATTGAGTCCTGGTCTCAGACATAACTATGATGCGGAGATGCTTGCGAACTATGTCGAAGCTAAAATTAGTTGAAAGAAGATTGGAGATTGAGTCGAAGAAAAATGAAACTATTCTACAGAAACAATCGAACTTTCCCCACGTCCTCAACCGTGGGACACATATTTATATACTGTATATATGAACCTAAAGTTTTTTATTAGTCACTTCCTCATGGAAAATACAAAGTGAAAATATTAATAAACACCAAACAGGCGCATTATATGAAATACCTTAGAGCTTGCCTAATTTCAAAAAAGGTATTAATTCAAAGAAAATTCGTTTAATGCTAAAATCTGAATTCCTGTCAGCCGTAAATTTTGTGCGTCTCCCGCCGTCAGCTGCGTAAGAGAACGCAGTGTTCTTCCAGCAATATTGTTTTCTTTCCGTCAAGAATAAAACTTCTAAGTTTTCTCAACGCGTTTCTCTATGATAATGGATCTTCAGGAGTAAAGTTCTGACCGCTCTGTGCTGGGGCTGCAAGTATAGCGCGTCTTAGCTCCATTTATGTCCCTACCTTTAAAAAAATCGTACCACGACTGTATTCTCTCACCCATCCTTATATATTAAAACATTTGGTGTTTTTATTTATTTATTCACTAGTGGACCCGTGTGGGAAAAAAATTCATGCAATAATCGATATATTTGCCTAATACTTATTGGCCGGTGGGGAATCCTCTCTTCTCTGACTTTCTTCTTCGTAATCTTCATTGATCCTTTGTCGTGCTCTCATCCTTAAGTCTTCTATGTTGACCGACAAAAGTATAAATCTTGAATAAAACACTCCAATAAACTTGAATTACAACTTTCAAATGACTTCACTGTGAAAATTCTTTGCTTCAAAGTTAGCTGCATTTTAAGGGAAAATCATGAAATCCATTTGAAGTTAGGTGCGCCACACTAAATGGGTTCAGAATGTAGTTATATTATATACCGAAGCAAAACTTTAAAATCAGCTCTTTCAAATGAGATTCATCTCATACTCCTAACTATAATAATATTGATATAGCAGCCAATGGAATATGTAACTCTTTTTAGACACCCAGTACAATGTGAGCGCTCCGTAGCAATGATACTGTTGATACCGTCTTTCCAAGTCCAATATCTGCTTCATTTAAAGTACTGAAATTTTGACCTATGAAGAAAAAACTGCTCCGTCACATAAGAAAGACAGTAAGCTGGAAGAAATTACTGCCTACTGCCCGTGAAAAATCATCACCTCCAAAGCACTCCGTTGACCATCTGCCGAATTTATACGTCGTGACCTGAAAGAAAAAGTTATAAAATCGGACTCCAGAAGCTGCATACATATTGTTCCGATTTCAAGCGGTGTTTCAAGCAAGAAGGGTCTTCATACAGTATAAGGAGATAAGGTTCCGCCTCCGCCTTCTTCTGCAACCTGGTCATCGATCTCTATGAAAGCGTAACTTAATTACAAAATCTGCAACCTAGCCTATTTCTCGCCTATTTCTTTAAGAGCGGACACAAAATAAATAAGTAAATACACCAAGCATTTTATTATATTATGATTTATTTTGTGTCCGTTCTTAAGGAAATAGATAGGCTAAAAATATAGGCCAGGTTGCAGATTTTGTAATTTACATTTTCATAGAGATCGATGACAAGGTTGCAGAAGAAGGCGAAGGTGGAACATTATCCCTTTATCTGAATACACTTCTTGCTTGAAACACCGCTTGAAATCGGAACAATATGTATGCAGGTTCTGGAGTCCAATTTTATAACTTTTTCTTTCAGGTCACGGCGTATATATTCGGCAGATAGTCAACGAAGCGCGCTGGAGGTGATGATTTTTTACGGGCAGCAGACAATTATTTCTTCTAGCTCACTGTCTTTCTTATTTGACGGAGCAGTTATCTCTTCATATGCCAAAATTTCAGCTCTTCAAATGAAGCAGATATTTGACTGGGAACGACGGAATCAACGGTATCATTGCTACTGAGCGCTCACATTGTACACAAGCTGACCTGACTGGAGTTGCATTCAACTTTATTTTAGTGTTTTACTGAAGCTTGTACTTCTGTCTGTCAAAATAAAAGACTTACGAATGAGTATACGTCAAAGGATCAATGAAGATAATGAAGAAGCAAGTCAGAGAAGAGAGGATTCCGCACCGGCCTATAGGTATGCGGCAAACATATCGATTATTGCGTGAATTTTTTCACGCACGGATCCACTAATTTCAATGTAAATGACATATTGCATGAAATTCGATAATATTAAAAGACAAGAACAGAAATGATGTCTCACACTTCTGCTGTTTAGTACCATTTTGGTACTAACGTTAAAATACAAAGTAACTGATAGGCTCCGTTCCCTGCAGAGGGCGGGAGTACTGTAAACAACTCTGCACTGCCACTTATTACTTAGACTGAAACATCATGAATCGTAAAAATTGAGGACATTTTGTGACCAGACACCATCGGGAGAATGGAGTTAAACGAGAGCATTTCTGACGCGGGCAAATCCTAGAAAGTCCTCATCCAATCCCAAAAGTTGGAGCTTTGAGGAGCAGCTTTCATTGATGAAACGACGAAGCCTCGCAATAATGCACAAGAAATTTAGCGCTACGGAACTTGTTGAGGCCCAGCAGAAAAGTTCAAACTTTCGACCTTTCAAAGAGAATAAGTCGC
>LQNS02000137.1:21724615-21741349 GCA_001587735.2 Parhyale hawaiensis | reverse complement strand
TTTTGCTGGATTTCCTTTAGCAGCGTTTTGGGCTTCCCGGTGTTGCAAATGCTTCATTTGGGTTGTATTACCTGTCCGTGAGAGCTCAAGCGTGAAGTTTTAATAATAATAATAATAATGCCAGCACGATAAAGGATCATTGAATAAAAGAAGAAAAATAAGAAGTAAATAAGAGAAGAGGAGATTCCGCACCGGCCTAGAGGCATTAGGCAAACGTATAGGTTATTGCGTGAATTCTTCACGCACGGGTCGACTAGTTGTATTATATTAGAATTATATATTTATAGATATGGATAGATTTATTTTAGATAGTAGGATATACAGCATAGTACGTATCTAGTCTACTACCAAGAGGAGAAGACTACAATATGATCCAGTCTTGTAATAAAAGGAAGAAAAGGCTACTGTATCTAGCCTGCAATTTACTCCAAATACAGAAAATTGGAGATTTTCAGCATGGCTTTCTACCCTTCACTTTCCAGGCCTTAACTTCTGTAACTATGTGCCCCGAGTCTGCAGCTCTGTGTAGCTGCTGCAGCACGGCTCGTGGCAACGGTACCGCTCGTAATGTTCCGAGCAATAACCTGCACAGAGTCCTCTGCAGGACTCTGCAGGAACATCGCATAGCAACAGCACCATTCACTGCTCACTGCTTTCACAAGCTATAACCCATAATATAATATCTTATGAAAAACACTGATACATTGCATAGCAACAGCACCATTCACTGCTTTCACAAGCTATAAGCCATAATATAATATCTTATGAAAAACACCGATACATTGCATAGCAACAGCACCATTCACTGCTTTCACAAGCTATAAGCCATAATATAATATCTTATGAAAAACACCGATACATTGTATAGCAACAGCACCATTCAGTGATTTCACAAGCTATAACCTATAATATAATATCTTATGAAAAACACCGATACATTGCATAGCAACAGCACCATTCACTGCTTTCACAAGCTATAACCCATAATATAATATCTTATGAAAAACACCGATACATTGCATAGCAACAGCACCATTCACTGCTTTCACAAGCTATAACCCATAATATAATATCTTATGAAAAACACCGATACATAGCATAGCAACAGCACCATTCACTGCTTTCACAAGCTATAACCCATAAAAATCTCTTATTAAGGGCACCGAAACATTTCTACTGCTGCTGCAGCATGGCCTTTTGTCAGATTGCGCGCAATTTCCAGTGCTAATGCGCATCCATTTTTTATTCCTTNGGAATTATGGATATTATTATCAACCAAGAGGATGGACTTAATATAACACACATCGAGTCCTTGAGTTGAAGAATAAGTTGAATAAGTGCTAAAATATGAACGTTTCACGGGTCAGTCTGAAGGAGTTGTAAATCCGTGAAAGTTTCACGGGTCCAGCTAGTACTATATTATTGTATAATATTAGAATTATATATTATAGATATGGATAGATTTATTGTAGATAGTAGGATATACAGCATAGTACGTATCTAGTCTACTACCAAGAGGAGAAGACTACAATATGATCCAGTCTTGTTATAAAAGGAAGAAAAGGCTTCTGTATCTAGCCTGCAATTTACTCCAAATACAGAAAATTGGAGATTTTCAGCATGGCTTCCTACCCTTCACTTTCCAGGCCTTAACTTCTGTAACTATGTGCCCCGAGTCTGCAGCTCCGTGTAGCTGCTGCAGCACGGCTCGTGACAATGGTACCGCTCGCAATGTTCCGAGTAATAACCTGCACAGAGTCCTCTTTCATGAACACAGGAACATCGCATAGCAACAGCACCATTCACTGCTCACTGCTTTCACAAGCTATAACCCATAATATAATATCCTATGAAAAACACCGCTACATTGCATAGTAACAGCACCATTCACTGCTTTCACAAGCTATAACCCATAAAAATCTCTTATTAAGGGCACCGAAACATTTCTACTGCTGCTGCAGCATGGCCTTTTGTCAGATTGCGCGCAATTTCCAGTGCTAATGCGCATCCATTTTTTATTCCTTACACGGTAATATCTAAAGCGGGCTTTGCTTCCAAATGCCAGAACCTTTGAGGGAGAGGAAGCCTTTTGAAGAGCACTACCTGCAAGGTATTGTAGTGAAAGTGTGAAATGGAAGGCAATGCTGGTTGTTGCCTGATCATAAACACAATCCTACAGTCATAAATGAAACCCTGCGATGAAATGAGTGGAATTTCTTATTGAATCTATGTAGTGCTCATAATAAGCTTAGTGTGCGTGCATGTACATACATAGGTTGGTTCTTTTCTAAAGCTAGGGAGTACTGTCAGTAAGGGAGATGCAATTCATTACTGTGCAAAACTATATTGTGAAGAAATCTCCGATAAATATGGGCATTGCATTCATTAAGTTATGGTAGCTATAACACTGTCTTGATAGACGATCGAGTGTATAAATGTGTATTGTAAGCTTGAAATTATGGCTTCAGTTACAGGACGTTGGTGCATGATGGAATGTTGCATCCTAAACATGAAATTATGATTTTTAAACGCTGTCCTAAATGTCATGTTATGTAAGTGAAATTTGTTGTTTCTGTAATGGTATGCTGGCAAATTATTGTCATAAAAATTGACGTTCTGTGCTTGAAATCTGATTTTCTGTCACGCCATGCTCGGTAATATTGACATCTATGTGGACGTTTTGTATAAGACTGAAGGTGACACGGATTAGCTTTAGAATGTCGAGTTAAGCCGACCCCACTTGACTTGACTTGTCCGAAACTTGAGATGGGAGCGTCGGCTACGCCACTTTGAGTTGTAACGCGAGTGTCCGAAGCGCACCGATTTCTTTGCTCAGCCTAAAAGCTTTTATTCTACAGATCAAGATTAAGTATTTCTAAGTCTCAAAAGTAGATAATTAAGGGTCAACGTCTGAAATTCGAATGAACAACTCGACACACCTCCTGTATCTATATTAAGTTCTGTATGCTGGGTCACTTCAAGTATCGACGTCATAGTTTCACTACCCAATCGAAGGCGTCTCAAGTTTATCACAACACATGCGCAAGAGTAACTGCGTAAACACCGACGTCGTATACTTGACAGGGAGCTTTCATTCTGTCGGCCAGCTTGTTGTTCCATACATATATTGACTTAGTATTATTCCCCGTACTGCCCTCAACTGAAATTGATTGTCCTACGTATGTCTGATGCTTTGCAAGAAGCGCTTTCCCGCGACCATACAAGTATGCTTCCATTTGCAATGAAGATTGAAAAACAGACAGCTTATCTAACGTAACATGAACCCTGATTCTCGCAAATAAAGCACAACATCAGGGAAGACCGTCATACACGCAAGCTTTGTTAGAACCGATGCAGAATACAGAAATTATTTTTAACCGCAACAAAAATCCTGTGATGCTTTTGAAGGAATAACAATTTCAAGGTAAACTGTTGTGTACGCAAGCTTCGTTTATAAAGGAGGCAGGACACAGAAAGTTTGTCAAACGTTACCAAAGTTGTTGATACTTCCAACGTCGGCAAAGTTGTGACTTGTATGCGCTTACAAGAGGCCACCAGAGCACTCGTTAGCCTGCCTAACTCTCGTCCTAACTGTCCAGGGAACGGTCGTTACTAAAGGCATGTGCAATCATAGAAGTGAGGGATGGTCACAGTTGGGTCATCATAGCCCATGTCAGTCATCGTTACTCTGGCTGGCTTCTTTTGTTGCTTTCTTTGCCTAATAGTCAACTAGACAATCGGGCAACTTGTCCGGCATGTCTGCTCGTACGTCACCATTAAACTGCCCCTCTCCTTCCTTTACCAAACGAGTTAACATTTCGCATCAACTTTGGTGCAAAGGGAACCTTGGCAGCCAATGATCGTAGCTGCTAGCAGGGGGGCCGCTGCCGCCGCTCATCATCACTTAGGGGGTTCCTCGCCCCCTCTCCAAAAAAGCCTAATGCTACCACATTTTCCATAAGCTCTTTTTTCTACTGGTAATCTTTGTCTACTTCTTCCCCTAAGCGTCAGCTTGTTTACGAGACAGCTGATGGCTTGATAATAGTGAGATGAAAATGATACTGATGGGAGCTATAGATTTCGTGTGTGATGCGTTTAAATTTCTAATTAACTGTGACTACGAGCAATTTTTACCTCGTCCTTCCCCTACTCATCAGCGTGAGCCTCTTGGCGGGAGGGCTGAGTTGCATAGTGTGAAAATAAGATGTAACTGAAAAAATTCCATATAGGGAATCTACATAGTACTTATCTAACTTCTACTTACTGTACAGCAGTATGCTGAGCTGATCACTCAGTATGTTGTCCTAGTCGTACACAAGCTGTACGGCCGGGCACCATACAGAAGGATTATCTGAGCCCGAACCGAACATACGCAAGACATGTGACTACCCGTTAGACAAATACTAGGCACACTTCCACCGTGGGTTTTGTTGAGTTGTCTACAACAATAACTCTGACTCGTGATATATTTCATGCATTGATTTTGAAAATTTCCAATTAACCATTTCACACCGACTGTAGCTATCGACTACAAGCAATTCCCCACATCAATAAGACTAGTTGATAGTTTTATCAAATATTTCTCAACCTTCAGTGTGCATTGAAAAAATAACACGCAACCTATGTCTTTCTCTGTTCTATCAAGACTTATCTCAATACCTCGAGCAGGCTGGTACCACTCGGTCCAAACCTTCGGGTCACAGCAGATGTTCCAAGAATGCAATAGCGCAGCACGGGGAGACGCAATTGCATGTTTTGTAAAGTGAGCTGCTGCTCCAATACTGGACCTGCTCATCTGGCGAGGTAGCCTATACATGGAGCAGATTACGGGATTGATCTCACCCAGCGTTTTCGTATCTCTCTGTTATTATTGAGCGCAATGACTGGTGGAATTAGATTGATTGTGATACAGCTTGATTTGTGCCTGTAATATTGCAGGTGTTTGTGCCGCGAGTAATTGCTGTGTTTTCAGTAACCCGGTCTGAAGTTATCTTGTATTCGAGTTGACTTGTTTTGCTCGTGCACGAGAAGTTAAAATTTTTAATCTGGGAATGATACAACACACGCAGTGGCAGAGTACAAAGCCTACTAAGACTATCAAACTCAAGCTAAATATCCTTACCGTCATGACCAATGGGAGCCACTACTTTGTATAATGCTTTGATACTGCGAGCGTCTCAACAGAGCGGCTGCGATATGCATGGTGAGCTACTTGCTATAGCAGTAGCTCTGGTGTAATAGAAACTTCAGATGAGGTAGAAATTGCAGGCAGTGGTAAAGACAACTTTACTGCCCACGTAACTTAGAATCCTCCGGTACATGTTGTTACAGATATATGCTTGTCAGGCGTAAAGGGGTGGACGGTTCCAGTCAATCACAGTTTATCGGAGCTGTGGCTTCAAAGACGGAATGCTCATGTGACGACTGCAACCCTTCAATCAAATCTCAATTATTGGTTAGGTTAGTGCCCTGGCTGTGGACTTTGAATGCCAGACACAATCACCCTACTTTCCCAACTATCGCAAGGCTTCGCCTGTCTGGCAAGAAGCTGAACCTCAGTTGTCGAGGCAACGGGCACAGTATTCTATCCGTCTGCCGCTGCGACTGCCCTTAAGAAGGCCGCAACATCTAAATATATCCCTAGTATTCCAAGGGTTGAAAATTGTGTACACTGCTTCCAGAGTTCTCCCATACTCTGATATAAGTTGTGTTTCTTGTAATATTCATAGTAACTAAGTCTACTACAATTATTAGAGTAAATGGTTTATTTCTGGTATCAGCTATTCACATTGCACTAACTGAACGTTGAACGTTGAACATCATTCGTAGACCCGTGCACTTTAGCCAAACTGCGTGTGCTCAGTATGACACATTAGTATGTGTTATTCACGAATATCTTTATGACAACAAAAGTACAGACTGCAGTAGCAATAATGCTGCCTATTTAATAATAGTAAGCTACGGTACTTTTAATTATTTTAGCTTTTGAATGCGCTACGTACCGAATAAGCCATTGCCATGCAATGAGCTTTAGCTAGGTTAAAATTTATCAAGTACGTACACGCAATTTTATAGCATCATGCATTTTCTTTCCCCATAGACCACACGTTACTTGACTCTCCATCCCTCCCACTAGGGTCTGATGGCAAACTAATAAAAAATCAATTAATCATTTTCAATCGACATAGCGACCAAATAAATATATGAAGATAAACCGTTTTGGAGACGCAGGAAAAGAATCTATTAGAAAGAAGCACGTATAAATGAGTACTGGCCAATGGTATTTTAAAATTAGTTTAATCAAATTTTTGGTCATACTGGTCTCCTAAAATTTAATTATCCTCGTCAATAGCTCATATCTAGCTATGAATTATTGTTTTTGTTTGAAGCCGTTTTGGTAACTAGGAAAGATTTTTATCGAAGTTAAGTCCATTTGCCGCCAGGCCCACTGGCATTAGAATCTGTGTGGGCACTCAAGTACGGTCTATGCTTCCCCATACTTCATGCACTGAAGAGTAGCTAAATTTTGTTATCTTTGCTTAAATCAGCCATGTTACTGCTGCTTGTCTATCCCACTGTTACCAAACTCGTCGCTTGCTTGTGTTGCGAGTGGATTGCTAGCCCCGCCTCGCCCTTCATATACCCAGTGCGAATGCATCTCTTCTTCCCGCGATATCATTGGCAACAACAATACTGAACACCAAGGTAATACACAAACTGCCGCACCATCCCACATTACATACTCTGCCAGCGCCCCAACGAGGTCGGTACTGCCCACCTTGGGAAAATCTGCTAGGCTACGTACCTTAATTTGATGCTAGCTTGAGCAAATCATACAAATCGGCTTCAATTTCCAGTGATTTGTCTTTAACAGCTGCAGCGCGCACGTCATTCGCGCTATCATCACTTCCCTGAAGTTCCGTCGAGAGTTACAATAATTCCCTCGGCAATGATCAGAGACAGAGCTTCATCAAGTTGAACAGGCGTTCCAAGAATTGTTAGGAGTTTTGAAGCAGCGACAATGTGGCTTTTGAAAAAGGCTGCCTCGTACATCAGGACATTAGTTCCTCTCGAGGGAGTCGGCCGTGTGTCTGCTGCCTTCGGGGGCTACAACACAAGTCTTCTCCATGGCTAAAATACGGAGCAACTTCCGACCCTAAATATGACCTTGCCGAGACATATGTTAGAGATTGAGAGAGGGCGGTCGAAACGAACTGGATGGATTTCTGCGCGCTATTCTCTCTTGGATATTAGTGAGCGTACCACGAACTGGATGGATTTCTGCACGCTATTCTCTCTTGGATATTAGTGAGCGTACCACGAACTGGATGGATTTCTGCGCGTTATTCACGCTTGGATATTACTGAGCGTACCACGAACTGGATGGATTTCTGCGCGTTATTCTCTCTTGGATATTAGTGAGAGAGCCACGGACTGGATGGATTTCTGTGCGCTATTCTCTCTTAGATATTAGTGAGAGAGCCACGCAGTGGATGGATTTCCACGCGCTATTCTCTCTTGGATATTAGTGAGAGAGCCACGAACTGGTTGGATTTCTGCGCGCTATTCTCTCTTGGATATTAGTGAGAGAGCCACGAACTGGATGGACTTCTGTGCGCTATTCTCTCTTGGATGTTAGTGAGAGAGCCACGAACTGGATGGGTTTCTGCGCGCTATTCTCTCTTGGATATTAGTGAGAGAGCCACGCACTGGATGGATTTCTGTGCGCTATTCTCTCTTGGATATTTGTGAGAGACCCACGAACTGGATGGATTTCTGTGCGCTATTTTCTCTCAGATATTAGTAAGCGAGCCACAAACTGGATGGATTTCTGCGCGCTGTTTTCTTGGATATGAGCGAGAGAGTTTGACTAGATTTCTGCACACTATTCTTTCTCGCATGTTAGTGAGCGACAAGCACTGGGCAGGCTCTGTATCAAGTTATCCAGTAAGTTTGTACGAGTTTCTAATAGAAACTCATTGCTTGAGCGTTATCACTCTTTCTAGACTCACAGAGCCAAGGCAAAAATGTGGACGTAATTTATTTCGATCGATTTTGCAATGGCATTTGACCAAATTGATTTCGGAATAGTATTACCCAAACTCTCATATTCGTGGGATATAACTTCTGTGGATTGAAGCATTCCTGGCTAACCGAACCCATAGTGCAGTTACAAAGATAAGAGTGTGTCTAACGGCAGCCTGTACATAGTGTAGTACCAGAAAGTACTGTGCTTAGTCCAATACACTTCCCTTCGACTTCCTACACGACAAGTGATGTAAGCGAAAATGAAAGAAATAAAATCTTCCAAGACCTTGGGGTGAAACGCAGGATAATGCCAATTTCGAGGATCACGTTCCTAGAGTTGTTACAATAGGCAAGAAATGGAGTGGATGGATGCTTCGAACTTTCTCTTCACCGGACTGACACAATACTCACCTTAGGGAAACAACTGGTGCTGCCGAGGACAGAATACTGTTCACCTCTTTTGATTCCGAGCAAACGGAAAGACCTAGAGCGTCTCGAGGATATCCAGAGAACGTTCACTGCTAAAATTCGATGCCTGCAAGATTTGAATTATCAGGAAAGCATTGCCCGCCTTCAAAAGTAGTCAATTTAACGAAGATTCGAGCGCTTCACGATCATAAATGTTTGTACTATGAATATCGCTGGGATTATTCTTCTCAGAGACTCAAATCGTAAAGTGGAAATTCCGATCAGAAATGATGGTGATGCAAGAGCTACGAAATATTCTAATGGCTTCACTGTCCGGGGTGCGAGGCTGCGCAGCAAGTGCCACGTCACATTCGAAGCGCCACCGGTATTGAAACTGTGAAGTTTTAGTCTTACTGGACGCATACTTCCTGAAAGTGCCAGACATGCCAACTGTAAGCGGCTACGTGCAATGTGGGAACACTCGTTACCAGTCCTCCCGCTGCTCACTGGCTGCAGCATCACCTCTGCACAAGATGGGCGGTGCTTGTATCGCCACCTGGACCTCGTCTGAAGAATTATCAAGGTAATTAAGGTAAGGTAATTTGCCTTGGTGACAAGTTAGTTTTCCTCATGTTTGAGTATTATATACTGTTGTCTTTACAGGCTAAGATGTTGTTTCTTTTTCTCACAGATTCCCAAAAACTTGACATGCAGTGCGAGCAACCTCGCAATATTAGGTCTCTATGTCAGTGCTGAGACCAACGACGGCGCGCCTGCGGTACGTACAGTGCACTGCTCATTGTTTTAGGTTATAGAAAACATAACTTGGAGGACAAGATGCACCATCGCATATGTGCAGCAGTTTCAGAATGTTCTAGTTAATTCGGCATTTTCACACACCAAATGTGCGGAAGATTTAGTTATAAAATGTTTTTACTAAACTTCAAATTAGAAACATAATATGCTACGCAGGAATAAAATCATTCGCTGTTGATAAAAGAAGTAGTAATATATACAGTAGAATACCAGCGACATGTATAGTACATAGCTACGTTTGGCAGATTCGCCATGTACCTCAATTTCTCCCTTTATGTAGCGTAAATCCTCACCTTTAACTTGTACTAAGCTGTGATGGCTGAAAAAATTAAAGTCAAAATGTAATAGCAAATTGTTTCTCGTTGGCATATTTTTGTGGAATTTGCATGGTTAATTTCTGTATAACTATAAGCTATTATTACATCTGAGAAACATTCCCTTTTTGAAGCAAGTTTCAATAAAACACTGACTGTATATAATACTAATTACAGTACATATCTATCAATCCAGACTGAAACTACTAATAAATACACCGATAGAAGTGAAAACGGTCAACGCTTTAGTGAAGTTTACTTTAAATTATCCTGCACAAAGGTTGAAAGGATTATAGAGTTTCTGCTGCAGCATAGTTTATCCGCTAGGTTAGTTTATTTGCTAGGTGTGCCGCAATAGTGTCACCGCTGAGTGACGCATTTGAGAAAGCACTTAGCCTTTCTAGTTTTCGCTGTATTGTCCAATAGGAAGTTATGCTTAGTTCATAGGTTAGCCAGTTTTAACCTGATAGTGAAGCCCTCAAATCTAGTGCAAGGATTGAAACGAACTTAAAAGTTATTATTCTGTAATGTATGTAGTGCATTGCGCTAGAGCAGTGGCTCGCAACTCTTTGTGGCTGGCACCCCTTGGCAGCCGAGCAGATTGCTAGACCTGAAGCCATCAATTCGCTAATTCATGCAAACATTCGTATGGTAGTTGTTAACTTGAGAACAAGGTTAAATACAATAATTCATATTGTATGAAAAGGAAATTTAAGTCAGTAAACCATGTATTTAGTAGCCTTATCTCCCTGCAAAATGGAAGCATAATCAATATCTCATCACAGTCCATGACAACATAATTCACAGATGATGGTTCATTCTTGACAAACAAATGGAGCTTGGTACATGGATTGCGAGCTTTTCAGCATACAGCTGCCTAGCAGCCGCCACAGATTTCCACGGTCAGGAATTTCAAGTCTGTATCTTTGCTTGGAAGGAAGCGAAGTCGTAGCACTAGTGAAATTTTCTTTTAAAGACGACGTTACACATTAACTTAAATATTCATTTTACCTTGTTCCTCAGCACTGGTGAGAAATCAGTTGTATTTGTTTCAATAAAAATTCTTCATACGTTGTCGATTTCGACATCACCTCACTGGTATTTATTATTGAAAAGAAATTTCTTCACAGTCCTTTCCGTTTCCTTATTGCTGCCTTCAATATATGCGTTGATCGTCCAGTATGGGTTCGCTGTTAGTTCATTGCAGCGTTTCATTCTCCGGCAAATTCACTCAAGAGTAACTCATCGCTACAAAAATTCATTTCACAGTAAATGCATTACAAGATAAATTCATTGCAGAGTAAATTTATCGCTAACTAAGGGAGTAAATACATCGCTAGGTAATTTTTTTGCTAGGTCAATTCATCTCCAAGTTCGCCGACGAGTAAAATCTTTGCTGAGTAAACTCGCCGTTAGGTAAATTCATCTCCAGATAATCATCGTCGGATAAGTTCATCTGCAGATAAATTTATCACGAGGTAAATTGATCGCTTTGTTACTTCAGGACCTTTCACCGAGAAGTGAGTTCATCGCCGAGTATTTTCATTACTTTTAATAAATGCATCGACGTTTAAGAGCATTGACATGTCAATTCATTGTCCGGTGAAGTCATTGCCTGATTATTCATTGTTGGGTAATTCTATCGGCAGCTAAATACATTGAATGGTAAAACTATTCCCGGAAAAATTCAGGGTTTTGTGAATTCATGGCCTTATAAATTCATGGGCTGTTAAATTCATTGCCAGCTAAATTCATTGCTTACCAATTATTTACACTGCTGGATAAAATATCGCCTAATAAATTCATCGATAGGGAACATATCAATTGAACCAAGCGGTGCACACATCGGCCTTCCCTACTGCAAGTTTCAGTTTCGTCGCTGCTAAAAGATCCGTAGTCCAGTGCCAGTTTAGATTTCTAGGCTAGATTAGCTAGCTGGCAGTAGAGATCAACAGGCCCATTCCCAAAGAACCGATGTTGGTTAGTTTGTCCCTATATTTGTTTTCATGCTTATCAGGACATAACTCAAAATGCTATGTACAGACAATCTTGAAACGTACAGGAATTGTTAGAAATGTTTATAAGCACAAGTGATCATATTTTGGTGATGATTGGGTTCTTGGTTTGTGTGTATGACTATAGGCTATGCTTGTCGTGGTTTTTGTCAGAACAAAACTAAAAAATTTACTGACAGATCATCATCAAATAAAATGCAGGTACTGTTAATAATATTATTAAACACAACGATCAAATTTTTGCGAGGATAAAACATGCTATCCTATTTTCAGGACTAGTTTGAGTTTGTCGTTAGCATGGCCTTGTTTGGTAGAAGTGTGTGTAATCAGAGTGCTCTAGTTGGGCCATTATTACAGCCACCAGGGAGTGTGATGTAATTCACTTTTATTTACATTGCAGTATTGTTTACTACATCTTTAGAATGGTATGTTTCAAATTACCTGTGATATGCATGTTAGCGATGCAGTACGTTTTGTGCACCTAACGCTTAGACGCGTTCATAAGGCAGCAGTACAACCGTAGCCACGATTGTAACATGTGGAACGACCGGGACCATCACCAAAATTTAATCATTTATGACTTTTGGCATTACTAACAAGTCATGTAAATTTCATAATGATCCATCCATAACTTCATGACTTATCATGCTAACAAATAAAATCAAACCCAGCGACAAACACACAAACGAACAAGTAGATCATCTCAAAAATTTGGTCATTTACTCTTCGTAATACACCTAACAACTCATGTGAATTTTGTAAAAATTCGCCCATTTTCAGCTATGGCATTAAGAAAATGAGGTAGGCAAACAAACAAGGAGATAGACGGATCTGCACCAAACATTAATCATCTGTTACTGTTAATATGCCTAACAATCGCTGTAAAGTTCATAAAGATGCGTTCAAAACTTTTTGAGTAATCTTGGTGACAAACAAATAGACAAACAGAGAAACATGACAAAATAAATTCCCAGAATTTAATATCAGTATTCAGTTTACAGTTCTGTTTAAAACCTTTCTCCATCTTCTTAAATTTAAAAAGACACACACTTGTCAGTTTCCTTAAAACAATACGGGAATAAAACTTTGTAATTCCGTAGATTGCTATATTAAAATTCATGTCGACGTTTCGACCAAGTACGTTGGTCATCTTCAGGATTTAAAACAATATATAGTCATCTGTCAAAATGAGAAAAAACGAGAAAAAACACATGAAGTCTACTATTGTCACTATGATTATAAAATTCAAGACTGCCCTACTATTGCACAAATATATGAAATCACACAGGTACATAGAGTGAAAAGCAAGTATATGAAACTAGCTACAAGCACCTAAAAAAGCTATTGCACAAATGCATTCACCGACGCATCCTAATATCACAACTGTCACGACTAGAATGAGGGCAACCCTCTAGCACGGCCTCTATATATAGCCGGCTTCCCTCTAGAAAGTTCCAGACTAGTAAAGTTTCAAGAAGTTGTACCCCTGGTCATATTTGACGTTGATATACGGATTATTCTGATTGATACAAATTGCTTCGGCTATTTTCAAGTCTATGGTATTAGGATTACTGAACAGTATAGAAAAATGATTGATTAAAGTATCCGCTGATGGAACAATCATGTGGTGCTCCATGGAATAATGCGAATAAATACTGCTAGGGTTGTATCTATGTTGTTTGCAGCGCTTTGAGACGGCATTCGCAGTGTACCCTATATACGACCCATTACAGCGAGGCTCTGGGCAATTAAAGCGGTACACCACGCCTGCCCTGTCAGGGGTGGGCTTAGTTGGTCGGGTGGAAAATCATGTACTAAGTTTGGATGGCTTATAAAATGCAACTAATTTAACGGACCTGTTACTGCTGGCGGGTTTTACATGCTGTCGAATGATATTTTTCAAAGCTTTCCGGTCAGTTTCAAAAGAAGAAATACAATCGAATCTTACATACAATTGCACTGGGTTGTCATTTGCGTTATCTTCACTAGTATCTAATGTCTAGCTTAATGTTCTTTCTATTACATCTTCAACCAATTTATAAAATCCGCTGTTAGTTGGTTTGATATAAACAGACGTTTTTATCCTACCGTTATCTACTAGAAACTTAACATCTAGAAAATAAAATGTATTGTCATGCATTTCTTCTTTTGTGAATGTTAGCACGGAATTTGATTCCGATCGTCGAATGAAATGATGAATGTGATTGTTGGAATGAAAAATGGCTAAAATATCATCAACATTATCTAACATAGAACACAGGATTGGATATGCGATTTTGCGCCTGTAGTGTGGTTTCCAGAGCTGACACATAAAAGTCCGCGAAGGTGGGACCCAGCGGACTTCCCATGGAGACGCCATTCTTCTGGAGGTACGTAGCTCCGTTGAAAGCAAATGGTGTCTCGGTGGTGCAAATAGTTAATAGAGTCCGTAGAGTTGTTTCTGGTATATCTGGCGGAGGTAGTGTTTCATGGTGGTATACAGAAGCACTTATGATGTCGATAGTATCAGTCACAGGAACGTTCGTGAATAACGATTCTATGTCAAGTGATTGAAGTTGCTGAGACGGTTGGAGTACGATGGATTGTGCAGGCGTAGAAGTAGTTCGTCATTTCCGGAGACAATATATTTTGAATTTAGGTATGGACGGATAATACTATTGAGGTGATGTGCGATGTCATGGGTAACTGTCCCGGCCATGCTAATTATCGGTCGAAGGGGTGGCTGGTCTTTGTTTTTGTGGAGCTTTGGTAGTCCGTAGAGGTGTCCGTTGCAGTATTCACCTTGTCGCTGGAGTCGCTTGTACAGTGCTTCGTTTGTTTGTTTAAACTGGAATGCTATCTGATTTAACTTAAAGAAACTGACAAGTGTGTGTCTTTATAAATTTAGTAAGATGGAGAAAGTTTTTAAACAGAACTGTAGACAAAATAAATTATAACCTCTTTGGCGTAGGTAAAAATGCGTAGCTATATATTTCGTTACCATAGTATATGTTGACATTTTCTCTATGAAAAAATTATGGCTCCAGAAAGAATGAAGGGTTATTGTAGTATCCACTTTGAGAAGCGCATTTCTATGCCGTAGTATATATTGTGCACTATTCCATAATGCACTATTCCATAGTGCATTGCTCTAAAGTGCATAAGAATGCATTACTCTATGCTGTGTAATAGTGCATTACCTTATGCTGTATAATAGTGCATTACTCTACATATACTCATTAACACTGTTTTACTCTATACTAATCTATGCTACATAATAGTGCATTACTCTATCATCATCACTAAAATAACTAGAGCACTTTGAGAACGCATACCTCCGCCAAGCGAGGCATCGGTAGCAAAAAATTCAAATTGGCTCTGAAACCATAATTTTCTTTGTATAAACTCCAAAATCTAATCATTTGTGCCTTTTGATAGTAATAACAGCTTGTACAATTTTCTTGAAGATCCGTTCATAATTTTTGAGTATACTTCTAACCAACTTTATGACAAACATGAGTCAAACATACAAACGAACAAACCGATCTGCACCAAAATTTAATCATTTAGGTCTTTTAACATTACTAACAACCCCTATACATTTCATAAAGATCCATTCATTATTTTTAGAGTTATTGTGCTAACAAGCATAAAATTAAAAACAGTGACAAACGAACGAACAAATGGATCATTACCAAACTTTGGTCATTTATTCTTTGTTATATACCTAACAATTCATGTTAATTTAATCAAAATCCGTGCATAACTTTTTGAGTTATGGTATTAAGAAAAATGAGGCAGACACACCGAAAAAAAACGGATGGACATATATTCACCAAAAGTTAATCATCTGTTTCTTCTCACATACCTAACAATCCTTGTAAATTTCATCCAAATCAGTTCATAACTTTTTGAGTTATCTTGGTGACAGACAAACAAATAGCCAAACAGACAGAGGGACGGACAAACACGACGAAAACATAACCTCCTTGGCGGAGGTAATAATTTGCTTATTCCTCCATACGTTCCTTCTTTCCTTCCTTAGTGCGTTAGTTCGTTCCTGCGTTAGCACGACCGTTACGCTTTCACAATTAGGTATGGGGAAATTACGGTAGGTATATTGGGTACCGCCTCGGGAGAGAAGAGAACAAAGTTTGTACTCTTTTGAGCTGGAACTGCTCTAGGATCATGAGCACAAGATTGGCGGTTTGGCTTAGAACATATTTTCGCGCTTCGTATGCTTGATACGGGTCGAGGGGCATTTTAAGTGAGCAACAAGGTTTTAATTCTGTTGAATATACATAGGTTCTTTCAGTATTACATAGGATAACATAAGAAAGATGAAATGGATCCGAGATATCACTGAAGCATAGTGCTTTCCTTGTGTCGAGTTTCCACAGGTTCCTGCTAGTCTAATACTAAGAATGACCGTCGCGTGTTTATAGATTTATAAATTTAAATTTTATTTATGTATTTATAGGATTCGTGTCACGCTCATAACGAAATAGATAGGCGAAAATTAGCTCTGGCCTTCCTGGTTTCATCAGTGTATTCGTTTGCCTGAAGACTGTGGTCATCCTGCCAACTTCATAGAAAACGGATAGATAAAAAATATTCCAGGTTTCAGATGATGGCACTTGAACAGTATATCTGATTCCGCTTTTTCTTTGACAACGTTGAAGTCCACTCGATGTAGATACATACAGCCTCTCTAAACAATCTCTTCCATCGTGATGTGTACTCTCTTCTGATATTTCCTTAATCCAAACTTCACCTGTTGCTCTTATCTATATATTAATACGCTTGTATCTACGTGTATGTGTGTGTGTGTGTGTCACGCTCTTCACAAATAGATAGGCGTAAATTAGAGACTTGACATCATTTCATATCTACGCTTTCGTGTTTCTTTACAAAAATTTTACTCGCTTTGCTGGTAGCGGATGGCATTCCTCATAGGGTCTGAGGCGTAGCCAAGATACGCACTGGAGAAAGAAAACTGGTAGTGTTGGCATCTTTGCTCTAAATTCATTTTTCGAAGAGAATATGTTGCTGGGAGAGCATCAGCCAGTACAGTGCGATGTCTGAGGAAATGCAGTGACATCTTAAGAACAATAGAATACTCTCCAGCGAATGAAACAATCGACCCAATCTATTTTCGTTTATTGTATACTGCT
>LQNS02000137.1:21688447-21708739 GCA_001587735.2 Parhyale hawaiensis | reverse complement strand
ATATGACATTATCGTGGTTATTATCTGACATTCTCAGAGCTGTAGAGTAATATGACATTATCGTGGTTATTATCTGACATTCTCAGAGCTGTAGAGTAATATGACATTATCGTGGTTATTATCTGACATTCTTAGAGCTGTAGAGTAATATGACATTATCGTGGTTATTATCTGACATTCTCAGAGCTGTAGAGTAATATGACATTATCGTGGTGATTATCTGACATTTTCAGAGCTGTAGAGTAATATGACATTATCGTGGTGATTATCTGACATTCTCANGTAACTCTCATGTATCAGTCATATAGTAACTCTCATGTATCAGTCATATAGTAACTCTCATGTATCAGTCATATAGTAACTCTCATGTATCAGTCATATAGTAACTCTCATGTATCAGTCATATAGTAACTCTCATGTATCAGTCGTATAGTAACTCTCATGTATCAGTCATATAGTAACTCTCATGTATCTGTCATATAGTAACTCTCATGTATCTGTCATATAGTAACTCTCATGTATCAGTCATATAGTAACTCTCATGTATCAGTCATATAGTAACTCTCATGTATCAGTCGTATAGTAACTCTCATGTATCAGTCGTATAGTAACTCTCATGTATCAGTCATATAGTAACTCTCATGTATCAGTCATATAGTAACTCTCATTTTATCAGTCGTATAGTAACTCTCATGTATCAGTCATATAGCAACTCTCATGTATCTGTCATATAGTAACTCTTGCAGAAATAGAAGTTTTTGAAGCCTGCCAGATATACCGATGCCGACATCGAACAGCTGCACCCTTGTTTATAATCACATTCTGTACATTTTGGTATTATCATTTCATTTACTTTTTAAATTTAGCTTTATCTATCTGTTGCTTGTATTGCTTGGTACTTTGTACCAACCATCTTTCATCAGTAGAGCATTCATTACGCGTTATACTTTTTAAAAAGTAGCATCGTTCTTTTGAACATGACTTGCATACCTGTTGACTTACCAAGTTGAATGCCCAAGTTTCACTCTTCATTTTGGTTTGGGTACTTTTCTTTTTGATACGCTCAGCTACTTCATTCAATTTCTCTTTGTCCAAACATAAAAAAATAAATTCTTACTTAACATAACAGTGAACTTTCTCTATCGGCAAAGCGTTATTTCCTCTAACCGCAAACCTGGAAGTTAACACTGTTACGAACAATTGCTAATATTGAGATAAATAACTATAAAGGAAATATACTTGCGGAGTTGTTTGTAAGCTATGATAACAACCTTGCTGATATTGATGTAAATATTTCCAAAGCGTGAGAGAATCTGCTGAGCATTTTCAAGAGCCGTCGCGCTACACATGAAGGCATCCCCACGCTTTCGATAAAGATTTCACTGTTTTTTTACGAACATAACTCGTTCATCGGTATTTGCTTTGATGTTTGTTTAATCATTATACCTGGAATTCTGATAATGCACTGCTCATTCGTTGACTTACTTTTGTTGACTTAAGCTCACTTAAATAAAATTTCAAACACAGCTACAAGCTGATATGGCTACGTGCTTCAGTTTTTTTTAGATTTGCAGGGGAGCTGTGGAATAATATGACATTATCGTGGTGATTATCTGACATTCTGAGTCTATGCGGTAGATGTTGCTCAGCACGGCACACCTCTGCCTCTGTATACCAAGATGCATTTATGTGATTAAACTTATAATCATGACTTGCTATGAAGGAATTAGAAATGATCAAAATTAACATTCTTTACATTATCACTGCTTCTGTCTGCATCAACAGTGCCAATACATATACTACATTGCATCATGATGCAATAGCATGCTTACTGGATGTTACGTACATATTCGCGTCTTGCACTCAGTACTTTAAATGTCTTCTTTACTGCAGCTCGCTGTACCTCGCAGAGAGGCGGTGTCTGGCAGTGTACTGGCCTGATTTTTGTCGCGTGTTGTTGTGCCCTGCTGCTAGCTGCATGTTTCCGCAAGGACTCGAGTGTCACTTTGTCAGACTCAAAATTGGAAATATTCCGTAGCGTTATGTTTAAAGTTTGATGTGTTCAGCAACCTGTCCCCACCGTGCCATGGTAACTCGAGGAGCTGCTATAGAGTACCGATATATTGGTGTGGTTATCGTCCGTAAAGATTACAATTTTGCCACACGCTAACTGAACCACACGGAATGTTCATGCTATTCTGGGAAATTTTTTATTCTGAAATTGAGGCTAAATTATTCCTTCGCATCATGACAATTTAACAGCTTACCGTGTTGATTATCCTGATATTACTCAAATTTGGGCGACATTCTGCATAATAATAATATTAATTTATCAGCACACACTGCCTATCTTGCTGAAATTTTGATGAAACGCTATGGAGAATTCAGGGTTGACAGTTTACTATCGTACGTTGCTTAAATTTCTCGTATGGTTCCTCTCAACAGACCCTCAGGCCGTGTCTCCATGTTGCCTTCAGTATTACAACAGGCCACAGCGCAACTGCCAAAGTTTAACCTTTTCCTCCATTTGCAAATGTTCATTGCTTTAAAAGCTGCTCGACCTTGAGCGCGGTCGCTCAGTCCTCCCTGCGATCGATAAGCTCCCGCCTCATTGAGCGCAAATTAGCCGATTCGATTTGCTTAACGAACAAAACTTTAGAAAGGCGAGCAATAAAGCGTTTTTAGGGAGCTCTTTAATGAGTTTTTAGAGACTAGCGTCGTTTATACGCGTCTCAGAAAGGTAGATTTTTCTCAATGGCAGATTCAATTTGACTGAGAAGAATCGAGCCTCGAGATCGGAAGGCTTGAGAGCCAGTGACTCTGGCTAAATTTCCTCGGCAATTTTGGCTCCTGGGGAGAATTATGGACTGAACGGCCCTGTATGTTTTGAATGCATCCAGCTGCCTCTCAGTCTGCTATTCGCCCTTAATAGTAATCAAGGGAGTTATTGATGATCATGAAGCTAATGTGTCAGGTGCTTGTGGAGATTTAGGGAGATTTAGAGGCGGTAATTTAGGGTTAGCGCTCAAGTTTGCTCCCGTGAGCGCTGCAGTGAATTGAACTTCACGAGGCCTCCTCAATGCTCAGTTGCGATCTCAGATACAGCAGTGTAGTGACATTTGCAGGGTCGCTTCAGTGCTCAGTTGTAAACCATGACGCTTTTGTGAATGTCCAGCAGCTGCGAGAGACATTTGAGTGTCTCACATTTATTATTTTACACAGTGCTAGTGTGTTATTTGCTAAGCCTTGAAATCATACAACTCCTGGATACATTTTCACGCTAACCGCTTCATCTTCAGTTCACTATACTTGTTTCCCCCCGATATTCTTCGCGAACACTGTGAACCCTCACTCTATACCCCATCGGTCCAGCAAACTATCCTGTTGGTTCCGTAAGCGGTCAAATCAAAATGTAAAAACTGCAATTGATCGAGCCCCTGATCTGTTGGTTGGACTCAGAATTCCACCGAATGTTCCACGTCCAGTGAGTGGAAATTATAATCGACCGAACGAATAAGTATTTTGATGGATTTGGTACTCTAGTTGATGAAGTACTGCGTTGACTCTAGACTCTAGACTCAAGGAGCGAAGGGCGTAGTGACGTTCTGCAAGAGTGTCTATCTGCCAACAAGACAATCAACAACAAGAAGCAATAGTCCGTCCATTTTCCTTAGAGGAAATCAAAGAACAATCAATTTTAAGAAGTCATAATTGGACCCTCGACCTGAGGCAAACGCCAAAGTTTCGGGGGTCTTTGCTCCCTTCGCTGCTGCCCAAATTCTGGTCCTAACTTCAGCTCAATTGAAGCGCCAGGGCCTAAATTGCTTAGCCTAGAAGTCTTTCAGTCAATTTTCTCGAGTCAGCTCATGGCGATGTCGCTCTAGTATAGTTCCCAAATTAAAGTAACCTCACCGAAACTGGCAAAATTAATTTTATTCTCATTCATCTTCAACAGATATCTGTTCCTTTATTGTTTGGCCTTACGCTGATTTAATTGTTACTCGGCTCTTTCATATCATTAAGTTTAGCCACCTGAGCAACAGCTACTGATTTGCGAGACATCCTTGAGTTATAAGCCTTGTATTTGCCTCATTTACTTTTTTCTGTATTGCCTTGTACTATGAAAGCGATTATGGAAAAAATCTCAAGATAACAATTTCATCACACACGAGGGTTAGGTATCTATGCCAACTTCCTAGTGGCTACTGATGCAGAGCGTTGTGAATCTCCCATAAACCGTATTTCTTACACTGAAGTTTCCATGTAAGTTTCCATGCTCTCTTCATCTGTCAAGTCTATCGATCTATCTAACTTAGTGTTTAGACTTCAACACATGATCACATATAGGCAGAAATGCACCTTCGAAATTGCCTTTCTGCCTGTAAGTTTACAGTTGAATCTATGTGCAGGCGTAGCGACTGACCTCTTAATACGGAACTTAACATTACTATCGTAAGGGAGACACGCTTTGTAACAGAATATAAAAGTAAAAAAAATTGCTTGACTAAATGGAAGATTCTCATGCACTGCTTCTTGCTGCTCATAATTAATGCTTGCTAGGCCCAGGGTAGTGCACGGCTGCAAACAACCACAAATTGCCAGAGATAAACCGTCAATAACGGTAGGTTCATATATGACAGCTACAAGCCCCAACCCTGACAATCCCCATCACTGGTTAGGTCAGTGCTCTCGTTGTGAACATTGACTGTCAGAAACGTTGATGTTGCAATTCCAGGCATGACAAGACTTCTCCTCCATGTGAAAAGAACGAACCTCAGGCCCCCCGAGACCAAGGGCGCAGTGCTCTATGCAATCTGCCACTCCGAAGGAGGAACGCTTCAGACAAGAGCCTGTGCACCTCGGGTTAGGAGCGATAATTAGGCAGGGATTATTATGCTGGCAGTTGACGGTCTGGCCCGCGTGCGGTGGTGGTGTTCACTAAAGCCTCATCCACACTACCGCACAATTGTGTCCACACTGTTTACATTTTTCAGATCGCAGTGACTTTCGCTCGCGTGATTTCCGTATGCTTCCAAATTTCTGAATAAACTCGGATGCACACCATAGTGTTTTGTTCCCCGTAACGCAATAAGAATTAATTAAGCGTTCTAATGTTATGTTGCTTCTTTAGAAACAATACAAGAGTGCGCTGCTGTCTGAGTGCTGTTCACTGCAAATTTGAAATCATATACGAAAATTTACTTTTGACACCTGTTAAGAAAGAAGATTGGACGACTATTGTTTTATCAACTACTAGACTCACTACAGGGTCTAGCCGTCGAAAAAGACAGCAATAATTTTATACAGTAACTAGAGCACTCTGAGAGCGCATACTTCCGCCAAGTGAGCCAACGGTAGCAAAAATTCAAATTGGCTCTGATACCATAATTTTCTTTGCATAAACTCCAAAATCTAATCATTTGTGCCTTTTTATATTAATAAAAGCTTGTTCAATTTTTTTGAAGATCCGTTCATAACTTTTTGATTTATACTGTTAACAAACGTCATGACAAATATGAGACAAACATACAAACGAACTAACCGATCTGCACCAAAATTTGATCATTGATGTCTTTTACAATTACTAACAACTCCTATAAATTTCACCAAGATCCATTCATTATTTTTTGAGTTATTGTGATAACAAGCATAAAATAAAAAACAGTGACAAACGAACGAACGAACAAACGGACCATTACCAAAATTTGATCATCTACTCTTTGTTATATACCTAACAGCTCATGTTAATTTCATCAAAATCCATCCATAACTTTTTGAGTAATGGCATCGAGAAAAATGACGCAGACAAACAAACAAACGGATGGATATATCTTCACCAAAAGTTAATCATCTGTTCCTCCTAACATACCTAACAATCCCTGTAAATTACATCCAAATCGGTTCATAACTTTTTGAGTTATCTTGGTGACAGACAGACAAACAAAGAGACCGACAAACACGACGAAAACATAACCTCCTTAGCGGAGGTAATTAAGCTTTTTATTGTTCCTGCTTCCAACAGTGGGTTGTACCGCCATTAGTTTGGGAGAGCAAACTATCTATCCTGCAAGGTAAAGCACAAATATCAGTTTTGAATTGCTCAAAAGTTAAGCAGCACCAAGAAAATATAGTTCATTCAAAAGAATTACCAGAAATGCTCATTACTTACCGTAAGCTTGATACCAACCGATAGATGAACCTTCATGAATTAGAATTTGGCTCCAATGTAAACTGAATATAATTTGGCCTCTGCTCAGCGTGAAATTTCAACTTCCACAAAGAGATTCAGCTAAAGAAATCATAAGCGATATGGACTATGCACGAAAGGATTGTAAACTCCAACCAAGATTCAGCCTCTCTAACTGCTACAAAGATTTTCAACTAAAAAATATGTGCTACAATTGACATCTGGCAGGATAAAAAACTCTAACAAAGATATCGCTTTTCATCTACTACGCTCAGAAGAAGAATCATTATATCAAATATAATACCGAGCTACTTTTCTAAGCGAAGTGAGATTCAGAAAATGCAGAACTTCCACTTTTGAGTATATACGTCACAAGCTATATTTACCTCCTCCAAGGAGGTTGTGTTTTCGTCTGGTTTGACTGTTTGTCTTTCTGTGTCTGTTTGTCTGTCTATTTGTCTGTCTGTCACAAAGATAACTCAAAAAGTTATGAACAGATTTTGACGAAATTTACAGGGATTGTTAAATATGCTAGGAGGAACAGATCATCAACTTTTGGTGAAGATCCGTCTATCGTTTGTTTGTTTGTTTGCTTGTTTGTCTGCCTCCTTTTTCTCAATGCCATAACTCAAAAAGTTACGAACGGATTTTTATGAAATTCACATTAGTTGTTAGGTATATCACAATGAGTAAATGACCAAATTTTTGTTATGATTTGTATGTTTGTTTCTATGTTTGCTGCTGTGTTTGATTTTAGGTTTGCTAGCACAATAACTCAAAAAGTTTTGAATGAATCTTTATGAAACTTACAGGAATTGTTAGTAATGTTAAAAGACATGAATAATTAAATTTTGGTGCAGATCGGTTGATTTGTTTCTATGTTTGAATTGTGTTGATCTTAATTTTTGTTAGCAGCATAACTCACACAGTTATGGAAGGATCTTTAAAAAAATTACAGAAACTGTTAACACTAATAAAAGGTGCAAATGATTAGATTTTGAAGTCGATACAAAAGAAATCATGGTTTCAGAGCCGATTTAAATATTTCGTCACCGTTGCCTTATTTGGCGGAGGTATGCACTTTCAGAGCGCTCTAGTTGTCATTGTAATTCCAAGGGCTAAATTTTCATGGTATCTCAACTTGTTTTCCGCTAGATGAATTTTCTTTCATCTAAGGGTGCTAGCACACCAAAAGCAGTTCAGCAGTTAGGCAGACTGGCAGTGTTCAAGAAGCACGGGAATGCATTGGAGCGCTTACACCGAACAACTGCCGCTGCCTGCTTGGGTGTGTGTGCTCTAATGCATGCATTCTGGTGCTTCTCAAAAACTGCCAGCCTGCCTGCCTGCCAACTTCTCGCTGAACTGCATTTGGTGCGCCGGCACCCTTAATCCTTAACCCTTTATGACCTGAATTATGATGCATATGGATAAAAAAATATATATTGTCATTTTTAGTTAGTTTAGGGGGTAATGATACTACAGTTATCTTCAAATGGAAAAAAAGTACATTATATAAGAAAATAATTGGGCTGAACTAATTCGTTCAGTTNTCCTCCATGTGAAAAGAACGAACCTCAGGCCCCCCGAGACCAAGGGCGCAGTGCTCTATGCAATCTGCCACTCCGAAGGAGGAACGCTTCAGACAAGAGCCTCTGCACCTCGGGTCGGGAGTGATAATTAGGCAGGGATTATTATGCTGACAGCTGTCTGTCTGGCGCGCGTGTGGTGCTGCTGCTCACTAAAGCCTCATCCACACTACCGCAAAATTGTGTCCACATGCAGTGTTCACATTTTTTCTGATCGAAGTGACTTTCGCTCGCGTGTTTTTCGTATGCTTCCAAATTTCTATATATATATATGTTTGTAGTAGCTAAGTTTTGAATAAACTCGGATGCACACCACATAGTGTTGTGTTCCCCGTACTGAATAAGAATTAATTAAGCGTTCTAATGTTATGTTGCTTCTTTAGAAACAATATAACAGTGCGCTCCGGTCTGAGTGCTGTTCACTGGAAAATTGAAAAGATATCCGATAATTTACTTCTGACACCTGTTAAGCCAAGAGATTGGACGACTAATGTCTTATCAACTACCAGACTCACTACAAGGTCTAGCCGACGAAAAAGACACCAATAATTTTATGCAGTAAGTAAGCTTTTTTGGCTCCAATGTAAACTGAATGTAATTAGGCCTCTGTTCAGCGTGAAATTTCAACTTCCACAAAGAGATTCAGCTAAAGAATTCGTAAGCGATATGGATTATGCACGAAAGGATTGCAAACTCCAACCAAGATTCAGCCTCTCTAACTGCTACAAAGAAATTCAGCTAAGAAATATGTGCTTAACTGATGTCTGGCAGGGAAAAAACTCTAACAAAGATATCCCTTTTCATCAACTACGCTCAGAAGAAGAACCATTATACTAAATATAGTACCGAGTGAGATTCAGAAAATGCAGTATTTCCCCTTTTGAGCATATATTTCACGAGCTATATTTACCTCCGTTAAGGAGGTTATGTTTTCGTCTGGTTTGTCTATCTATTTGTCTTTCTGTGTCTGTTTGTCTGTCTCTTAGTCTTTCTGTCTGTCTGTCAAAAAGATAACTCAAAAAGTTATGGACGGATTTTGATGAAATTTACAGGGATTGTTAAGTATATTAGAAGAAACAGATCATCAACTTTTGGTGAAGATCCGTCTATCCGTTTGTTTGCCTGCCTGCCTCATTTCTCTAAATGCCATAACTCAAAAAAGTTATTAAAGAATTTTTATGAAATTGACATGAGTTGTTAGGTATAACTATCACAAAGAGTAAATGACCAAATTTTTGTTTTGATTTGTACGTCCGTTCGTATGTTTGTTGCTGTGTTTGATTTTATGTTTGTTAGCCCAATAACTCAAAAAGCTTTGAGTGAATCTTTATGAAACTTACAGGAATTGTTAGTATTGTTGATAAACATGAATGATTAAATTTTGGTGCAGATCGGTTGATTTGTTTCTATGTTTGAGCTACGTTTGTCATAATGTTTGTTAGCAGCATAACTCTCACAGTTATGAAAATTTCTGTAAAAAAATTGCAGAAACTCTTAACACTATTAAAAGGCGCAAATGATAGATTTTGGAGTTGATACAAAAGAAATCATGGTTCTAGAGCCAAGTTGAATATTTCGTTACCTGGCGGAGGAATGCGCTCTCTGAGCGCTCTAGTTGTTATTGTAATTCCAAGGGCTAAATTTTCATGGTATCTCAGCTTGTTTTTCGCTAGATGCATTTTCTCTTATCTAAGGGTTCTAGCACACCAAAAACAGTTCCGCAGTTAGGCAGACTGGCAGTGTTTAAGAAGCGCGGGAATGCATTGGAGCGCACACACCGAACAGCTGCCGCTGCCTGCTCAACTGCAGCTGTTCGGTGTGTGTGCTCTAATGCATTCCCGTGCTTCTCAAAAACTGCCAGCCTGCCTGCCAGCTTCTCGCTGAACTGCTTTTGGTGCGCCGGCACCCTTAATCCTTAACAACGTGACGGAGAGAAGGACCAACAAAAGCGCAAATATCAAGCCACCAACCAACAACTATATTATTATATAGTGAATATGGGTGGATACACAGTAACTGTTGTGTTCGATTTCGACTCCTGCACTGCGGGAGTCGAAGTGGGATGAATTGTCTGAGTATATACCAGGCTCAGGTGGCGTTATGCATGCAACCCGTCTTGCGCAGCGGAAATACTTCACTCCCGTACCAGCGGGAGAGCTGGCAGAGAGTTATCACAACGATTCACGCACCCGCTTGCAGCTGGATTGTGTGGGCTAGTACGTGTTTTGAATTTCACGGCTTTAGTGTAAGTGGCTTTTAGAATTGACAGGGCATTTTGTTGAGCAGCCTTGCACCCCCAAACGATGATGCTGTTGAGTAATTCCTTGCAACTGCTTCACCTCCACTTTTGAGCGGGACTCGTACTCCGCAAGGCGACCAGCACGCTCCCAGGACCTGGCAACAATTTGCTCATTTACATTCACTGTATTTGTTCCTGAAATTTTCCAATCCCATCTCTGTTGAATTAGGTACATTTTAAGATGGGCAAGACTTGTTCGATTGGGTGGCGAAATTGAGCCTCTGAAGCTTGAATTGTCCGGAACTTCAGACAGAAGCTCTGGCCTTGACACTTTGAATCGTGCTGCAAGTGTTAGCAACCGTTCAATTGCGTCGAGTCTGCTGAAGGCTCTATATTACTGAGCAAGATTGAAATTCGGGCAGCGGGTAACCTACTGACCTCATTCACTGAAATTCATTTCAGTGAGTCAAAGCTCGACCAGTCGAACATGCCCCAAGTCTCTCGTGATAGTTTGAAATTTGCATACCTCGACTAATTGTAGTAGCAAATGATCTCTGGATAACTCCGAAGCGTTCTAGGTTTTTCGCTTGCTCTGCATCACATAAAGACACAATATTGAATCCCAGAACGTGTCAGTGTTTTAACACAGTGAGCATTATCTTTGCAGTGTCCCTTAGGATGTTCTTGCCTTCGATTTCACTCCCATCACTGGTCGCGTCGAATGTTGATGCTGTAAGACTAAATTTCTCATATCGTAACAATCCTAATTTTGATCCGTCGGAGGTCATTGCGTTGTCAGATGACCACTGAGAGAAGCTGAGCACATCTATTTGGACAATTCGTACGTGTGGCGGTGACTGTACTGCCGGTAATAATAGAGTGTCGTCCGAGAAATGAAGAAGTTACCGAAAAGTTGCATTGATATTCCATGTCAGTGATTATGTTGAGGAAGAGTATTGGGCCAAGCACAGGGTCTTGTAGGACTTTATTGAGTATCAGCTGCCGTCTAGGGTACTATGTTGATAATTACGCTCTGTGTTCCAGTTGCCAAGAACTCTTCAATTCATTGAAGACAGTTCCCACGAATACCCATGTTGGAGGGCTTGAGTGTCAATCTTATCAAAAGGTTTTGCAAAATTTAAATAATAGATTACGTCCAACATTTTTGGCTTGACACAGTGGATCTATAATAGAGTTATAATGCTCAGTTGTGTGACGTCGTGGATCGTTTATGTCGGAAGCCATGTTGATTTGATGAACATTATTGCTGTCTAGATGATGCAACATGTGCTTCCTGAACACTCTTTCAAATATTTTTACTATGTGAGAACTGTAGTTACGGAGGCAGGTCTATAGTTGGCTGGATCCATGTTGTTTCCCGCTGTGGCTGTAGGAATTATGATTTCATGCATGTAGGTAAAGGTAAAGTCAACTTGACCGCAACCCAACTGGAAAACCCGTTGGCATTGGTTTGTGCTGCAGATATAGGCCAACAGTCCCCAGAGGAGTATACGACTGCAGTCGATCACAGATCGTTTACAGCTATGATACCAGTGGCGGAAGGCTCCATGTGACAATTCAGCGAGTGCAACCCTCCCCATTGCTGGCAAAGGTCAGTAAACCCACAGCAGTACGCACACCGGATACCGACTGATCACACGAAGTATCTCGAAGAAATGCTTACTTGGCTGGGAGGTTTGAACTCGCGACCTGAGAGTCAGTATCAGAACCTTTAGTCTGCTGCTCCTCCGCCACATAATGTATAGTGGATAAAGAAATGCTTACTCGGCTGGGAGGTTTGAACTCGCGACCTGAGAGCCAGTATCAGAACCGTTAGTCTGCTGCTCCTCCCCCACATAATGTATACTGGATGAAGAAATGCTTGGCTTGTAAATCTGGAGGAGGTTTCAGCCACATCGTCTGGTCCCGCTGCAATGCTGCCGCTAAGTTCATCAATGGCTAGTTCGTTGCTTAGTTTTGAACTCGAGGCCCACTAAGTGGTTTCTAGTTGATTCAATCAGTAGGATGACGGGATTGCAAATTTTCTCACTTGTGACTTTTTGCTATTGGCGGCTCCGTATTTCGCTCATTTCTCAGGCATCATCAACATAGACCCTCCATCACATGACCCTATTTTAGCTTTGCTTTGATCGATGATTAAGGTGAGGCATAACAGAAATATTTTACATCTACCATTTTTGCCGTGGTGTTTGTTCTTCTCCCTTTTTGCTTTGTCATTATGCAATTTTACAAGTTCAACTTCTGTTTCATCTAGCTTCCATTTACACAACTTGCAGTTCTAACAGCTTTGCTTAATACTTGTATATGATGAATTTGACCAGTTTCTTGAGCATAAGTCAATGTGGTGTCAACTTAATAATTTTTCTTCTCGCCAGACCAACGTACTTCATGCACTTTTCCGACAGAGCGAACGTTTTCCTAATTCTAATTCTTACTTTAACTTTCGACTGGATTGTTTAGGAGTGTAACCCTGTTTATTGTTTGTACCTCAGCATCCACGTCGTCCGAGTTTCTCCTTTATCGTACACTCTTAGGTCAGGAAGACTGGTGAAGGTGTTACTTTGAGTATTATTCTCTGGTTTATTGGAATCCCATCTTGCGAGCTAAGTTTTATGAGGTCTGTGATCAGAATAGGTTGTATCACCAATGCTGATATTCTTAATCAACTGCGCGTTATCTACGGAAAAAACAAATAGAACGTTTCCTTTCCAGTATTAATTAGTAACTAGATGGCCCGTGACTCATTGGATCACCATCACCATTTTCTTTGGTTCTCATAAGAATATTCAACACTGGGCCTGTAAGTAATGATAGCAAGTAAACATATTACATTACTTAGTGCAGTTGTACAGTATTTCTCGTATCACCTTTGCGTTTAATATACACATTTATGCAGCCGAGTTCAGGCGGGCCCCACCATTTATCCTCCCATTTATACAATGTCATTAAATCTTCAACGCTCGAATTGCTTCCTATCTTACAGCGACTGTTGATATTTCTATTGACTTTAAAAACATTAGACTGATGCTCCTCATCAATTGTCTTAGCTACTTGCTTTATTTCACTCGACATAACCAGCAAGCAGCATTACAGGTTACGACGTTCCTTAAGTAGCCTTCTCGCCCTAACTCCTCAACAATAACATGGATTGTATCGCAGTATCAATACTTCTTCCAGCGGCGGACACTACCATTGATGCTCGAATTTTTTCCTATCTTAAAGCGGAAAAGCAGTGTGCAAACAAGCAACCATGTAAACAAGTCAATTCACAAATAAACTAGAGCACTCTGAGAGCGCATACCTCCGCCAAGTAAGGCAACGGTAACGAAAAATTCAAATTAGCTCTGAAACCATGATCTCTTTTGTATCAACTCCAAAATCAAATCATTCATGCCTTTACAGTGTACTAACAGTTTCTGCAATTTTTTTCAAGATCCCTTCATAACTGTTTGAGTTATGCTGCTAACAAACATTATGACAAACATAAGTCATATATATAAACGAGCCAACCGATCTGCATCAAAATTGAATCATATATATCTTTTAACATTACTAAAACTCCTGCAAATTTCATAAAGATCCATTCCAAATGTTTTGAGTTATTGTGTAACAAACATTATGACAACCACAATTCAAACATAGAAATAAATCAACCGATCTTCACCAAAATTTAACCATTTTTACCTTTTAACCTATTAACAATTCCTGTAAATTTCATAAAGATTCAGTCAAAATTTCTCGAGTTCTTACGTAACAAACATTATGACAAACACAACTCAAATAGTCTAATAGGAGTCGACAAAAGTACAATTTAACGTTTCGGGACAGATAGTCCTACCCTATTGCAAAATTTCTTGTTCCATTACTTGAACCTTTAACGACCAATCAGTATACTTTGCGCAATTCGCATGACTTTCAAGACCGCATAAAAAATCTCCAATTACCTCTCAATGCCTACTTAACCAGCTTTGACATTACCTCCCTTTTCACCAACATCCCCGTTGACGAAACCATAGAAATTATTTGCAACAAAGTCATTGATGACATGGACCTATTCCACAACATGGACAAACCTACGTTCAAAACTCTCCTTAGTCTTGCCATTAAAGATATTTTCTTCATGTTTAACATTAGAGTGTACAAGCAAATAGATGGGGTGTCCATGGGCTCCCCACTTAGCCCTTCCCTAGCAAACATCTTCCTTTGCCATCATGAAAACCTCTGGCTCAACGACTGTCCAAATGACTTCAAACCGATCCACTATAATCGTTACGTAGATGACACTTTCCTCATATTCAACAATCCAACAGTTTCTGACTTATTTCTGCAATAATTGAAGAGCAAACATCCAAACATAAAGTTCACTGCCGAAAACCAATCAAACAATTCTTTAGCCTTTCTAGATGTTCTCGTAACCAACCAAGACTCCACATTAACCACTGGAATTTACAGAAAATCGACATTCTGAGGCCTCGGAACCAGTTTCTTCAGTCACTGCTATGATCAGTTTAAAATTAATGCAATAAAAATCTTACTATTTTTCGAGCGTACCATTTGTCTTCGTCCTACCTCGCATTTTCGAACGAAGTTGACTTTCTCCGAACATTTTTCAAAAGTAACGGCTACCCGCACCACCTCCTGGACCACTACTGCAAATTGTTCCTAGACAAACTGTTCGATCCCGGCATTAACAAACCCTCGGTTCGTAAATTGGACTTCCTTCACTCGCTTCCGTACTAAAACGAAACCTCCGTCAGTGCAGTAAACTCTTTGAAAGCGTTCCTTTCTGAAGCCTGCCCACTTATAAACTTCAATTTTACCTACAAAAATACATTTACCATAGGGTCCTATTTCAAATTTAAAGACAAACCCCCCACACCACCACATTCCAGTGTTATTTACCGTTACCAATGCCAGGCCTGCAGCGCCTCTTACATCGGTAGCACTGGACAACACTTCAAAGCACGCATTGATCAACATTTAGGTGTATCCAGTCGAACCGGCTTACCACTTGTGAAACCCTCACATTCAGCCCCCCGCCTACATGCCGAGCAAAACAACCATCCCATCAGCAGGAACAACTTCTCAATCATAGACTCTTCCAATCCAATCGAACTCACAACATTATAGAGTCCCTCCATATCCATAAGACTAGACCTAGCCTCAATATTATGACCTCAGCTGTACCGCTGCACTCTGTCCATACATAATTTCCCTTCTGCCGACTGTACAGGAGCTGACATCCAGCCGCTCCACGTAGCTCTGTTCATTTGCAGTTCTGCCTTCCTCCCGTTAACATCCACGCTCCCTCACTGGTTTTGAAATAAAATATTTTTTTTTTAGTTTCATAGGTTATAGGTTTAAAGTTCATTCTGATGATGGGATTATCTGTCCCGAAACGTTAAATTTTAATTTTGTCGACTCCTATTTAGCATTAGACTTTTTGCCTTAGTATAGTTTACAACTCAAATATAGAAACGAATGAGCCGATCTGCACCAAAACTTAATCATTCATGTCTTTTAACACTACTAAAAATTTCTGTGAGTTTCATAAAGATTCCCTGACAATTTTTCGAGTTATTGCGCTAACAAAACATAAAATCAAACACAGCAACAAACAAACGAACAAATCAACAGATCATCACAAAAATTTGGTCATTTACTCATTGTGATACACCTAACAACTCATGTAAATTTTATAAAAATCTGTTAATAACTTTTTGAGTTATGGCATTAAGAAAAATGAGGCAGACAAACAAACAAACGGATAGACGGATCTTCAGCAAAAGTTAGTTATCTGTTCCTCCTATCATACCTAACAATCCTTGCAAATTTCATAAAAATCCGTCCATAACGTTTTGAGTTATCTTGGTGACAAACAAACAAACAGACAGACAAACCTGACGACAACATAACCTCCTTTGCGGAGGTAATAAAGTCCCAGACTTTTAGCATGATATAGATTATATGGTCCTCAGCAAAATATATTTGAGAAACTTGGCTTTCATGGCTCTCCCAGTTAGAGGCTCTGGAACGAACTGGGGGTGACAGGCAGGGCTGCGTCAGAAGCCGTAGCAACTTTACTAAGCTGTGTCAGAGGAGCACGTTTGGAGTAAGTGGGGCACATATATGGGTTAAAATTCCTCGCTACCCTTTTGGAAGGCTACCAATAAAATACTATGCTTCAAATTGATGTGTTCATTATCTTTTATACGGTAACGTATGATCAAATTTGAATAATTTAAATTATTAGAACTTAACTCTAATAGCCAGACAGTTCATTGGACTAACTTTGGTTTGATCTCTACAATTTATAAGTGATCGGTGCTGTATTTTCTCATGTACTGTATTGAGAAAAGTAGTCAGCAGCCTTAACTGCTGTGGCCAAGTTGCTATTGCGGTCATAGTGCAATTTGACAGTAGAGTGAAGTGGCCAAAATGTGGAGTGGCCCTCGTGTGAAAAATCCGGTGTGTGGTGTGGCCGTGGTGGTTTGTGAACGTGGTGGTTTGTCGCCGTGGTGCGTTGTCGCTGGGGTAGGTGGTCGCCGTGGTGGGTTGTTGTTGTGGGGGTTTGTCGATGTGGTGGGTTGTCGCCGTGGTGGGTTGTTGCCTTGGTGGGTTGGTGAGCCTTTTGCGCTGAGGCCGGAGGGATTACAGTACTGTCCTCTACATTTTGTAGCTCAAAATGTACCGTATCCATCACCTGCTGCCACCCAGTGTTCGTGTCATTATTTTCAAGCCGGTTATGATGTACTTTTACATGTTGGGCATCGTTGTTCAAGTGTATCACATGTTCCACCGTCAACTATTTGTGTAATTACAGTCTATTAGCTTGTATCTTATTTCGCTTATTTCATGTTCAAGTGTTTGCGTACTAGCATATAATTCGTTAGAATATCAACTGATTCATAGTTCGCATTATTGTTCTTAAGTAAATATTTTCCATGGTGGCAGTTTTATCACTGAGGAAAAATTTCCATAGGTTTTAACACAATTCTTAGCATGTAATCAAGACTTACTGATTAATTTTACTGATTTAATTAGGTAAAAAATTGTATACATTATTAACTTTGATCATCCTTACGGTCAATATCGTTTTCTAATTAGCCTTATAATGTTCACAGCTAACTTCCCCGGACATTTGGCCTGGTGCCTCTGAAAATTGATCGGTTATATGCCAGTTTCATTGACGTAAAACTGTGTGCAGGTCTGGATCGGCTGCTGGGCTCTCCCAATACAATGACGCCGTAAACCATTCGAACGGTTTTCGCTGTGTACGGAGAGCAAAAGAATATCGAGTGAGCCCGCTCTAAAGGCAGGTTAACTCGACAGTCTCTTGAAGGTATTCTCGCAGCTAACTGTCCCCATGTCTTGCTGTGCCTTCGTAAGCGCGACTCTGCGTCTACCAAAATATTTACTGAAACGTTAGCCGTCCACTTAATCGGCAGCTTGAGCTGTGCTGGAGAACCTAAAGCAATGGGCTCTGCAGTCAAAGCGATTTTTATTTATTTGTGATTTCATCGATCTTGTGAGTCAAGTAACAGCAGTGTCGAAATCTACAACTTATTTGCTAAAATCAATGCCGCTCTGAACATCTGCTTTGGCCGAGCTTTGCGTACGTGGTGCAGTAGGAGTGGACGCCGCCGTGCGATTTTTGTCGCATTTTGCAAAATTGCATAGACACGTGCGGCAGTGTAGTCGGGGCTTAATCGAACGAATGTGTCAATGACGGTTGAGTGGAGTTCTGCATTATCTAGCATGTTATCTGTTGGTACAGTGCGTAGACACCAGTCACTTTCGAAATAGTCCTTAGACAGTACTGTAATGAAGTAAATTCTAGGGGATACCATAAGAAAACGCCCCTAGTTCAGTACGTACTCATATGTTTTCTAGTCAGTACTATATTAAGATATACGTTAGTCATACCGTGCACACTTAACCTAAAATCTGCCGACTGTACAGGAGCTGACATCCAGCTCCTCCACGCAGCTCTGTTCATTTGCGTTTTAGAACCCCCCCCCCCTATAACATCCACGCTCTCCTGATTCATTAGACAATAGAGAAAAAAATGATTTTTATAGGTTGTAGGTTAATTTTCTTGCTTTTTCTGATGATGGGATTCCTAATCCCGAAACGTTAAATTTTAAATTTAGTTGACTTCCACTTAGTATTAGTCAATCTAGTAATAAAGTCTTCTCTTTCGATTACCGTATAGTTTGTAGTAGTATAGTTTTTAATTTTCCCGTCGACATACCTTATGCTCTGTTGTTCTGGAGTGTGGTCGATAGATTACAGTTTGTTGACCATACTCCAGAGCAACCCGTGCACTGCGCTCCCTTAATTACGCGACTTACTGCGGCAGACGCAGTACGTTTGTGCACTAACTCATAACTAGAAACAATTACTCATCTGAACCGTCCGAACTGCCTACTGTAAAATGTTCATCAACAACTTGGTCTACCTTTTCCTCCTTAAATTAGATTTGCAGTAAATGAATCAATAGCCGCTAGAATATTGAACAGATACAGACGGCTCGGCTTATCGATCTTCAGAAAAAATGAAAATTTCTCCAGGAAACTTGAAAAATTGAGCTAGATGTAAACTTTCTCACTTGCTGCAAAGCTTATCAAGTCATCTCCAAGTTCCTCCGTTTCCGTTTATACCGTCCATCACTCCAGAATAGCCAACTGTACAAGTCTTGGCAATGTAAATTCTTAGACATAGAAATTCAATTCCAACAAAGTAATATTACTAACCATACAAATTCAGTTAAACACTTTTTTATTCCAAATTAAAATTTCATTCTCATTTCTCGATTATCTCAGTCGTGTTCATTTCGTACAGCGCAACAATAGAAAATTTGTAAATAGAACAAAATCCATCCATAGCAGAAAGTTAAACGCATTAGGAGCTTCTCCGAACCCAACGTCTTGTAATCCAGATAACGTAATCTTCAACTACTCAAATGTTACCCTTCAACCACGCCTTAAATTTTTGTTATCCTTTGGTCTGGAATTTTTCTACCGGTATTCAAACCGGATCACTATAAACATTTTATCAGTTTTTAAGGCTTAGCCAACATACTGAAATCTCAACCACTACACCCTAATTTTTCGTTTGCCCAAGTAAGAAACAGAATAAAAGAAACTTGTAATAGCATTTACACCTCGTACAGCAAACATAAAGTGTTTTCTCCAATTTTTTCTAAATCCGATCTGTCTTTATTATCTAATTTTCACAAAGAAAATTCCGTTGTCGTCTGCTGACCCGAGAAAGGAAGAGGTGTTGCTGTTCTAGATAAAAATCAGTACCATCAAAAAATGAATGCAATTAATTATGGCTGATACGACAAAGTTTAATGTTTACGATTCTCATACCGATCCCTTCAAACTTACGCTTAAATTCATTAACAAAATCCATAGATTTTTGAAGAAGTTGCTAGACCAAAGCATCATTACCGATTCGATCTTCCGTTCTCCCTACAATTCAGATGCTTCCCCTGGAGTCATGTACGGGCTTCCATTGGTACACAAAACCGGTGCCCCCTAACGACCAATTCTAGCTGCATATAAAACACCGTCTATTGCATAATTTCATAATTCCTCGTTTCAATACTTGAACCTCTAACAACCAATCAGTACACTTTGCACAATTCATATGACTTTCGAGACCGAATCAAAAGCCTCCAATTGCCTTCCAACGCCTACTTGCTAGTTTTGACATCACCTCCCTTTTCACTAACATTCCCGTAGAGGAAACCATAGATATTATTTATAACAAAGTCTTCGATGACACGGACCTGTTTCACAACATGGATAAACCTACCTTCAGACCTTTCCTTAGCCTTGCCATCAAAGACTCCTTCTTCATGTTTAACAACAGACTGTACAAGAAAATAGATGGAGTTTTCATGGGCTCCCCACTAAGCCCCTCACTGGCAAATATCTTTTTTTTCTGCCATCACGAAACCCTCTGGCTAAACGACTGCCCACGTGACTTCAAATCCATCCACTATAATCGTTTTGTAGATGACACCTTCCTCATATTCAACAATCAAGCAGATTCTGATCTATATTTTCTATATTTGAATAGTAAACATCCAAATATTAAATTCACCGCCGAAAATCAATCAAATAATTCTTTAGCTTTTCTCGTTGCTTTAATAACCAACCAAGACTCAACACTGACCACTGGAATTTACAGAAAACCCACATTCTTAGGCCTCGGGACAAGCTTTTTCAGTCACTGCTACAAGCGAT
>LQNS02000137.1:21661698-21671853 GCA_001587735.2 Parhyale hawaiensis | reverse complement strand
ATACAAAACGGTAGCTCTCAAACTCCTCCCGGAAAACAGGCTTCAACAAAGAAAATTCATTCGCCTTTTCTTGAAGATATTTTCGCCTCCAAAGAATACTGGGTTCAAGCGGCAAGGAAACAAGACGTTGGATTCGCCAGCTGTCGGCACTGTGTTCAGTCGAGAGAAGCGACTGGAAGAAATACTGGGAGAGAAAGAGAGAGAGAGAGAGAGAGAGAGAGAGAGAGACAGGCAATATTCTTGGCTTCTCATGCAAGATGATATCAAGCGAGCAGTTTTACTGGACTAGATTGCTAGCAAGTATAAGACTTTCTGTACGCCATTAGGAAAAGAGTAATGTGATCCCACAGCTTAGTGCTCAAGTTGCTTGTGATAATAAAAAATGTTCTGCATCTTTGCTTACTATTGAACATCTAGAGATAATATAGAATGATACATATTTTCTTCCCCACAATGAATTTGCTGAATGTAACATGAAATGTCATGAATTATGGCTCAATAGTGAATTTATATGGAATAATGCTATTCTAAAACATTGTGCATTTCGACCTGCACTGACGAATGACATGTCGTGAATCATCACTCAGTGCAAAAGTTGCACCATTCGTGTAAAATAATAACCATTGATTCTTCTTGTAAGTTTCACTCGCGGTGTCCCAGTGTTATTTCAAAAAGGAAAACTTATTTAAGTGTTTCCCTGTCCAATATATTTCGAAGCAAATACGCCACTACTGAGTAGTAACCAAGCTTCTTACTGCATGGCATTCTGCTCCAATACAATAGCATGGGCCGTTTCTAGTTTAGCAGGATAATAAGACTAGGTAACTGTACATAGAATAATTCCCCAGAACATAAAGAAAGAAAGAAAGATGTCGCATCAACGTTGAAATGTTGCAAATCTAAAAATAATCAAGAACTGTGAATGAGCTGTTTGCAGGACTATTGCAATTTTATCATATTTCGATACGATATTTGTTAATTATAAGCAATATTTGGCATAATATGCACCTTCGGTTCACTGTGAATTCATTGTGAGTATATTCAACGCAGTGAATTCACTGCATAGAAATTCATCGCCTGGTAGTTTGATAAGGTAAGTCACCCTACGATATGTTCATCGCCTTTTAAATTGAATGACTGGCAAAGGCATTACCTGATAAATGATAAAGTTGTCGGATGTAAATTCGCCGAATGGTAAATTAATCGCTCGTTAAAATTATCGCCGAATAACTTTATTGACAGGTAAAATTCATTAGCAAATAAATTTTATCGAAATTAACATATCATCATCAATTTGCAGGCTTTTCTGCCAGTAATAGCGTGCCTTATAAAGCTTTAATTTCTAGGTTTGGTTTTTCACAATTTATGTTACATGACTCCTCTGATATTTCAACACGGAAGATAAATTTATTTTAATCCGAAACGTTTGCTTTTATTACCTCTGCCAAGGAGGTTATGTTTTCGTCGGGTCTGTCTCCAAGATAACTCAAAAGTTGTGAACCGATTTGGACAACATTTACATAGATGGTTAGGTATGTTAGGAGGAACAGATGATTAACTTTTGATGAAGATATATCCATCCGCTTTGTAAGCGCGGCCCACACTTCCGAAACCCAACAATAAGGAACAATCCTAGCTTCGGAAGTGTTGGGGCCGTTGCCCAGAGCCCGAGGGTCTTTTAGTTTCGTGTTTGGCCCTGCAGTGCGACGATGTAAAATTATTAGCTAGGTTTTAGACTCCGTCGTACCCTGGCCGTGCTGCCGCTCCGCGGGGGGCTCGCTCTCCTGTGGTATTTCTACGGAGGGATGGCCCTGTGGTGCGGTGGCTCGGCCTGGGTGGGACGGAGATAGGCTTGTTATCGAATAGAAATATGCAGATTTTAAGTTTCTTTAGCTTCTGAATATATAAAGTTTTTTACCATTTTATCGAGATCTGTTTTTCATTAAAGATATTGTTTTATTACAGAATCACTTTGTACTCCGCGATTTAGTTAATAATTTGATGTTAATCTCAGTGTGTTCAATGAACTGTGAAATTATATGACATTTGAACCAGCATCAAATTATTGATCTTTATTTGCACCTTATACCGAAGGCATTTGAACCCTTCACGCTTGTTTGTTTGTCTGCCTCATTTTTCTCAATGCCATTACTCAAAAAGTTATGGATGGATTTTTATGAAATTTACGTGAGTTCTTAGGTATATAACAAAGAGTAAATGACCAAATTTTGGTAATGATCGGTTTGTTCGTCGTTTGTCACTGTTTTTAATTTTATGCTTCTTAGCACAATAATTAAAAAAAGAAAATCAATGGATTTTTGTGAAATTTATAGGGGTTGTTAGTAATGTTAAAAGACATAGATGATTAAATTTTGGTGCAGATCGGTTTGTTCGTTTGTATGTTTGGCTCATGTTTGTCATAACGTTTGTTAGCAGTATAACTCGAAAAGTTATGAACGGATCTTCAGGAAAACTGCACAAGCTGTTAATCAAAAGGTACAAATGATTAGATTTTGGAGTTTATGCAAAGAAAATTATGGTTTCAGAGCCAATTTGAATTTTTTGCTACAGTTGCCTCGCTTGGCGTAGGTATGCGTTCTCAGAGTGCTCTAGTTCAGGAAATATGTTTTACATACATAGCATGTTCTCCTTTTTATATTAACTAACGAAATTAAATTGTTGCAATATTGACTCATGAACCTAACTCAGAATTTGCAACGAGACCGCAGATGTTTGAGCCTTCAGGGATGATTTTTCACTGTTTGTGAAAAATCGATTTTTATACCCTAGCCTGAGTTTTTTGCTATTAGCTACCTATTGTATCTAAGTATAACAGAAATATAAAAAATTCTTAATGGGTAATTGGCTACCTGACTATGGTCCCTAATGGAAGATTCGACTGGTTTGTTGAAAACTACTCCGGTTCGACCTGAGGTCCCTTTACGCTCTGCACATCGCATGAATATCTGCAGTACAGTACTACCGCTGTGAGTGAGTTAGCAGCGTCCGCACACGTATTTGTAGACAACTGACGAACGCAACAGCACTTTGGGAGATTAAGTAAGCCGGTAGAAGCATCCTATTGCCTTACTATTATGATAGAAAGAATTGGATTTACATCAAACAGGAATTGGTAAATTGGAGATGATGTGTATTGCTCTAATTTCCGTAAATTATACGTAGAATGGCAAATGCAAATATAACGTATATCACCGGATGAGAAGAGTTCTTGCGAATAAAATTACTCCAAATAATATTGACTAGTTTTCTAGGGTAATAGTAGTGAACATATATGATAATCCCTATGTATCAAGGCATAAACGCTCTTAATTTTGTACTATTGAGGTATTGCACTGAGGAAATTTGTACCAAGGCCCCAAAAAGTGGGTTTACGGTACACAAACATTAAAACTCATCTTCAGATAGCAAGATAGCTGTATCTAAAAATGAAATTCTGCGATCTGACTCTAACTTCGTGGTGAAATCTATATTTGCATGTATAGAGGTAAAGTAATTGCAAAATTCTCGAACCTGCTGTTCATTATCTTCAATAGAAAAGCATCATCTAAGTGTCTTCGATAAAACAGAGGCTTAAAATCATGCTGGCAGTTCTGGATGTGGGTTCCTTCAAATTTATTGAGAGAAATGTTAGAAACTGTTTAGGATTCGATGAATATACCCGCGACGAATCTGCCGGCCACCGCACCCCCACATGTCGGTCCTCCTGCGAAGGCGTCCAGTCGCACGCCAGAGATGAGCTGCTTAAATTTAGCTCTGCAGATTATTAGCCGCCGACAACGCGCGCACTCAATGGCTTGGCGTACACTGGCAGTATTGTGGCAGTTACTGCCGAGCTGATCAGTGCAGTGAGCAGGAGTGGCTGTGTTGCTGGCAGCTGATGTGTGGTTATGGTACTGTGGTGAGCAGTTGTAGTCCCAGTGCGATGAGCAGCTGTGGCTCACTGTGATGTGCAACGATGTCTCCACTATGATGAGCAGCTATGGCCCGACCGGCGCGGTCCCTGGCAGTAGCCGCTCGCCGCGTTACACAGTTTATGGCCCCAGCTGGACGCGGCGAGAGTGGCCAACACGCACAGGCTTTTGGGCCCCACACAGGCAGAACAGTTTGGGCCCAAGTGCCTTCACGGATACACAGCGACTTGGACAGCATCCAGCGGGCCTTGTGAGCGGCCCCTGCTGGCACGGCTGGAAACCAGAGGCCGCTGCCAGCGGCTCCAGAAATGCTTGTGAGGTCCCAGCGCCTGCTGCCGTGGGATTACAAGTACGCTGGAACAAAACCATGGAAGCTGCAATTGCCGTTCCCTGTTTGCTGAATTTTTAAAAGAAAACATCGCTGGAGGTGGGGAGTTGTGGGGATAAATTCTATTGCTGTGATTTTGAATGTACTTAAAATTTGTGTTTTCGTAGTGGCAGTGACAACAGTCGCTAGATTTAGCGTGCTTGGTATAAATCTATAATATCTTCAATACTAAGGCAAAAATAAAGTAATATTTAGAAGTCGACCAATATATTACTTTATAAGATCATCAGTTAGCGTCTATTTACTGAATTGGCTAGAAAAAACATTAATTATCGGTGATAAGTTAAATATTTGAGTTTTAAGTAAGGCAGTACTAAAAAAATATGAGGAACTGGCACGAAGGACGGGGACAATAAAGAACCTAAACAATTTCCAGTGTTATTAAGTGTTTAATGAAACTATCGGTGCACTAAGTTTTATATAATTATGAGTTTGGTTCCCGCCTGTGACGGTAGAACAAGTATTACAGCTAATGCGCAGGGAGAGAGCAGTAATAAGCTCAAGTTGTGAAGAAAGCAGGTTCATGGTATAAGTGTTGAGTTGCTTACAATTTTGTTACTAGCTCCTATAGTATAAACTGAAGTTCTACCCACAAAAATTCATCGAAAAAAAATATGCTCTCTGTGATATTTTTTCTTCCTACAGGCAAATGAAACTAGCAAATGCCGACCAAAGAAACGTTGAGGGATTTTTCCCAATCTTAAAAATTATCACTAATTGCTGTAGTCTTACGTCAGTCAATAGGATTCACTGAGCCAATTTCTGCGTGAGCTCTTAGCTGATGGTAGAAGTCTCTTTTTTGGTTACCTAGCTAGGGAACTGAAGAGCAGGAATGAGTTCAGAGACTGAGCCGAAAGTGAACTCTACAGATCAGTGCATTTAACAGCACATCAAGGTTTAACTGACAGAAAGTTAGTGCGGTCTTTGAGTAGCAAATGAAAATTGAATCTTAACCTTGCTTGGTTCTCACGTTGACGTCTCAAGTGCCTTATGATTGTGTGCACAGTAACCACAAACACTAAAGTTAGATATTTCATTGGTCTGCCAACAGAAAGAAACGCTTAGTCGACGCATAAAAGTTGGTTAACCCAGTTTTACTGCCGCTCTCTTCAAAAACTGTTTTCATAATTTAAACTATTTAACAAGACGCGCTTTCTTTTTCTATAAATACTCAACAGCATCTAAAATAGCCAACCTGCTGATTTAATAATTCACTTGCATTTTTGAAGTTAATAAAAGATGTGTTGTGATAACTTATCAGCTGCAGTTCTTTGACATATTGAGAAAAACTTCTGCAACCGCCAAGTTTTAGTAGCTAAGTAAGATGCAACATACGGAAAAATAGACGTTACGAGTCAAGGTGAGCTGAAAGTACCAGCAAAAACAAAGGAAAACGCCCAGGTTAAGTCAGTGGGGAAGAGACAGACCATGATCTGTTGAAATACAGATAAAAATAAAACGAAACAGAAGGATATTGCTGTTCAGATGAATTAAGATTAATGCTAGATTGAAAAACAAAATGCTAGGTTAAAAACAATGGTTAGATTAGACCGGACCAGAAACGTGCATCATCATTTGTTACAGTGAAGCGAAAGTGAATAACAAGACAACAATGAAAAGCAGCAGAAAGTCACTGTATTGAGGGCTTGTGTTCGGAGAACAGACTTGCTCAAGAGTGATTCTAAAATAGTTGTTTGTTCGGGCAAAGAGAAAACGAATAGGAACTGGGAGCTGTGTCCCCCTCAGTGGGGGATGGAGGGTGGGAGCTGATAGGCTGTTGGCTCAGAGATAAGATAAGTATGCCCCGCCAGCAGCCCGGGCTCTGCAGAGACCCTCAGACCGTGATACATCCATGACAACCTGGCGGCGATATTCTTCCCTGAGGGAAGTCCTGACGGAAAGGTAACGTGATATTGGCCACAATAGACTCCGTAGCGAGTCTGGGGCCTTCGGGAAGCTCTTTTTTCTTGTTAGGAGTTCCTCTCAGCAAGAAGTATTTTTTCGTAGCGTTTTTGTTATAAACAAACGTCATAACTTGATACCCAAACAAAATTTAAGACTGCTGCCGCGTTGCCCAGCAGGTATATAAATTACCATCGTAGCTTTTGCGGCGGTCCCAATTTTTGATAAGGTAGTGATCACAGTAGACTCCAATATTTGTATAAGGCCTGCATGATTTTTTCCTTAAAGAATTCGTCTCTGCAAGGGTTCTTTTCATTCGATATTTTTACACGATTGTTTCAGTAACTAGAATCGTCGCGTAAACCATCAGCTCTGAGGATATGTCAACCTCACAGAGGAAGATAATGAGAAATGCTGAGCCATGACCCCAGAGACACAACCTTGTATAACTGAGCAATAAAAAGACATTGCCTTCATATTTTTGCCGTCGCTGCAACACAAGAGTGTCTGATGTTCACTGCAGTGGACTACATACGTAAGGCCGTGCCACGCTTTAAGCTTAGTTAATTTTTAAACATAAAATATTCACCATAAATTGGAAGACCCTGAAACTTCAGGGCATAATTTAGTTGTTGAATTATAGCTCATCCTCAATTATGATCACCTTATTCAAAGTCAGTTTAGTTTTATAAGCGTTATAGTATTTTGTTCAATAATTAGGCTTAGCACGGTATAGGTTTAAGAAGAAAAGAAAAGAAATTACTCTGAAAAATTCAATCTTGAAAAGGATTAGAGAAACTATTAAATGGACAATGAAGTCTATTGACTGAGAAAAACATTTATGATGCGAAACTAATTAATGAAATATACAATTTAACACTTTACAGAGGAGGCATTGTTTTGCCATAAAGTTGAATTTTATTATCCAAAGAATCTGTCAATTTTGTACTTATTATTATTATTATTATGAAAATACACCATACTAGCGACGTGAGAACGGAGGAAATTCCATAAGGTTGTCAGCCCCCACGCAACGGGTCCAACAAGAAAAGAAAGAAAGAGAGAAATAAAGATCACAGAATTACTCTGTTTACAGATTGCTCAAAGCTGCCAATGCCCGCACCAACAAAGGCAGAGCCAGCAAGATTTTTCCAAGCATCTACACATGATGGAACAAACTAACGAGAAGGATGGCTTGTACAACATCGAACCGGTTCCAAGACAAACTCATAAAGGGCGGGAGTGCGCCGAGTATGCCGCGCCCGATCAAATGGCTCTGGAATAAAAACCACCCGTGGATGAGTACGGCAATTATATATTTTATAGAAAAAACAAACCCCACCAACTCTGCGACCATGTACCAGATTACAAGGCACCACATCATCCATCGTAAATGCACAACGACGAACCACTCTGTCAAGCAAACTCAGACAATAATTGGCAGCAGAACCTCAGACTAAGAAACAGTATTCTGAAAGGGGATGACGTAGCAACTAAAGCAGCCACGTATCAACTCTACCGAGCCAAAGAACTTCCAAGTACGTCGCATAAGACTGATTTTCTGCGATGCTTGTGAGGCAACTGAACGGATGTGGGCCTCAAAGGTCAACTTAGGATTAAAATTGACACCCAAGATTACCATGCCATTAACCACAAGAAGCGACACACCATTCAGAGTGAGTGGGAGGAGGGGTGGGGGGGTGCAAGCCTTACTGTACGTGACATAGACACGAGTATAGATTTAGTCTTACCTCCATTTAACCTCATCCCCCACCTAGAATACCAGGAATGAGACACCTCCAAATCACGCTGAAAGGATTTCGGAACCTCCAAGCTATTACTTAGATTCTCACAAACAGCCAGCAAAGTAACATCATCAGCGTAACCAACAAGTAAATTATGAACAAGATCAAACAAGTTCGCTGTATATACGATGAATAGCAAAGGGCCCAGAATACTACCCTCCCAGTTAGCGACCATAGCAAGAGCGAGCGAACAGCGAATTGTCTTCACAGTTTACGTAACCGCTGGTCTAGCTGGTATTCTTCTTAAATGAGAATCCAGAAAATTTTGAACTCTATAAGTTATACATCAGTTGCGTTTTCAAAATGCAGAAGCATTTTGCTAAACAGTCTTGCTCCCCGTAGAGTGAAGCATCAGAATATTTTGCGGCCACGGAGTGGCTACCATCTCTGCTTGGGATGCGTATATCTCAATTCCTTTCAATTCTTTATGAGTGTCTGGCAACAATCCGTTCATTCACATTCACAGCGATACGTCCCAGAATTTTCCAGCATATATGATTGTAAAGCGGTCGAATTTTCGTTGTTTTGAATGCAACTGGAAACAGCGTAATCGTTTGCGATAATCTTACTCTAGCATGCCTCAAATTTTGGTACTGAACGATCTTTGGACAGCTTCAACCTGTTGTTGTTTTTATTGTACTCGGCTTCCAAGGAGAAGCACAGTACTCTATTTTCGGCAGAATTGCTTCCATTGAGTGAGCATCAGCACTACTTCGCGTGACGAGAATGTTTGTAAAATCAGTCTACAGGACTCCACTTTTTTTTCCCACAGCGATAACTGTAGCCATATGTTCTTCAAAGGTAGCATCATCTGGCGATCTCACTCCAAGGTCTATTAAAACTGTCTTTCTTTCAAACTCATGCCCATCACTAGTAGTACATAGTATGGATTCAAAGAGTATTGAATTTTTCTCTATCTTAGTAGCTCGAATTCTATTGCATTAAAAGTCATATTATTTTTTACCGACCATTGGCAGATACTTTCCAAATCTCGCTTGACAGACTATGCGTCTTCCACAGAATGCACAGCAACTAGTATTCGTGTATCGTCAGCAAATGATGAAGGGACCGCATAGTTGCATCCGTACCCATGGCATTGATCACGAGAAAAAACAGTACAGGCCTAAACCCGGTGCCTTGCGGAACCGACTATCTTCAAGACACTCCGTTGTTGACGATTGCACTTTGAGTTCTATTTGACAGGAATGCTTAAAGCCATCGAAGACATTTCCACGGATACCAATACGTGAAAGTTTCGACATAAGGATTCCATGGTAAATCTTCTGAAAAGATTTGGTAAAATTTAGTTATATTGCATCCGTATTCTTCCTTTACACAGTGACTGTACAATGGAATCGTAATGTTCCCTAAGTGTGGAACGTTTATGTCAAAAGCCTTGTTGTTTTGATGTGAAAAAGTCATTACTTTCTTGATGGTGCGCTAAGTGTTTACGGAACACCCTTTCGAACGTTTCCACTACGTGGCTCGTTAATGAGACTGGTCTACAGTTAGCTGGATCTGCACTGTTCCCAGTGCAGGGAACTGGAGTAATGACTGTATGTTTAAAAGTGCTTGGTATTACACCAATGTCCAATGACTTGTGCCACATAAAGTGAAGCGGGTTGAGATGCTTAGCTTGCATATTTTGAGGATTTTCGCACGAACGTCATTGGGTACTGAAGCTCTGCATGGTTCCGCCAAGTTCACCCATACCCAACTCACTGTTTAGTTTTGTGAATTCAAATCCATCAGGTAGTTACCAGTTGCTTCTAATAATTGAACTTCAGGGTACCTGTGATACCTGTGATGATACTTCGGACGAGGTCCAGGCGACGTTACACGTGGCCCATCGTGTGCAGGGGTGATGCTGCAGTCCGTGACCAGCGGGGTGGCTAACAGCGAGTTATCCCCACAGTTCACGTAGCCGCTTACTACAGGTTTATCTGGCGCTTTCAGTAAGCATGCGTCCAGTAAGTGTTTAAATTTCGCAGTCTCTGAACCGGTGACATTTCGAATGTGACGAGGCATTTTGTTGAATAATCTCGCCCCTCGGACTACGAAACTATTAGCATACTTTGTGGCTATCGCATCACCACCAGTTTTGATCGGAATGCGCACCTCACAAGTG
>LQNS02000137.1:21592557-21602612 GCA_001587735.2 Parhyale hawaiensis | reverse complement strand
CCTCAGGGGCATATTGTGGCGGGCTCTTTCCCTGCCACAATATGTTTGGGCATCACGCACCTAAGGTTCCCGAGTGCCTTATCCGCAGGAGATGTTGCAGCTTGCCGCAGTTCCTGCTGACCAGGTTAGTATTGTAAAGTTAGGTAGGTTCTCTACTTTCCTCTGTCTGCCCCGTGAGGTGGGCTGTCGATAGAGATAGCCGACCTGGTATGCGGGACATCTCTAGTCTCTCTCGGGTGGAAGGACACAAAAGGAGCCGACCACTCGAGTGTCTCCTACTATACTTTGCGCCTTTTTTCCCGCCAGTAGTAGCGCACTGAGCCAACCGAGTTTTTCCGGTAGGAATGCCGAAATAAAATATTCCTTCTGAGCTATGCAGAAAGACCGAGTTTACACTGTACGGATCACTCATAGAGTGGATACGGTGGTAAAACTATGACGATAATAATAATAATAATAGTAATAATAATTGGTACAAGTAGTCAAAATTAGTACATATATGAAACGCTCTAGTGATAAGAGTCCGAATGCTGCTGTTTTAAATTTGTTTGCACAAAATCTAAAATACTTAAGCCCGAGAAAGATGGTTTCCAATAAATATGTACTAATTTTGACTACTTGTACCAAGAATTTAATGTTTTGCGACGGTTCTTTGCTCAGAATGGCTTTCCATCCTTCGCTATTGATAAACAAATCAACAAATTTCTATCAAAGATTTATGATCACTCTCCATCAGTTCAGTCTTGTAATCAACAAACTTTGTTTTACCAAATTACCATACTTTGGTCACTAGTCTATTAGTTTAAATGAAGACGTTCAATCTCTTATAAGTAAATTCTTTCCAGAACTCAAAGTTCACGCAATTCTGGTCAATAATTTAACAATTGGTTCCTTTTTCAGTTTCAAGGATAGACTGCCTCCTGCTAAGCGCTCTTCTCTGGTTTATCAATTTAGTTGTTCACGTTGTGAATTACGGTACGTAGGGTCACCCTGTCGTACTCTTTTGACCAGAGTTTCCGAGCATGCTGGCCGCAGTTGTAGGACCGGTTTCCCTCTCGGTTCCCCTCCGCTTTCCTCTGTTAGACAACACGCTGTAATTTGTAGCGTCCCAGTCACGTAGAATGATGTGAAATACTAGGAAGCACTACTTACTAAACCGATCTACGCATCCTTGAGTCCTTGTATATTTTCAAACTCAAACCTGCTCTAAATGACACACAAAGTGCATGTCCCCTCCTCATTGCTAACACTTAGTTCATTAGGCCAGGTTTTCTACCTTGCATTTTTTTTTATTTGTATCTGTTTTTTTTTTTTTGTTCTTTCTCTATTCGCTCTGTAATTCCATACGCTTATAAAACAGTTTCGCTTTTAGTGTTTGTTATAAGAAATTGGACTTTGATTCGCTGCGGTATAATTTTCTCGTTTATTTTTGTAACAGCTTCTTGTTGAAGATGGACTGTTGGTCCGAAACGTTCTATTTTTTATCAATGATAACTTCTTGAATTTTAATAAAATAACTTTAGGCTTAGCAATTTTTTCATTACTTTTCATTTTAAGAATTAAACGCCTTAATGCTGAACTAATTTTAGAAATTACGTAGTATACCACAGACCTTAAACAGCATTGCGAGGCTTGCCCTTGACTTGATAACAGTACCCCATCGTAAATTTATTTACCAAAACAACAATAACTCTCTTACTGGGAAAGTATATGGTGACACTGCTCGCTAATTCAGTTAATTTCCTCCCATAGTTGTCCAAGTTATTGAAAGGTGATGTGCACGCTACTTGCATCATCAACTGTGGTGGCGGATGTTTCGCTACTATGAGGCTCCGCGATGGAAACTACTTATATTTAGCACCTACAGCAAAAACAGAACATTCGTTAAGTCTAAACAAGTCACAAAGGAATTTTAAACACATATTAGCGTATGATGAAAATATTTTGAAGGCGAGCTTTATGGTTTTCGAAAGCTTTATTCTGGTTGAGAGGTTTCTCATGTCTTACCTTTATAGTTAGGCTGTTAATGGATAGACTGCCGGAAACGTTTGTGTTTGGTAAGTGATGATTCGTGCTGCTGCCCTAGGTGGTCTGTGCCTTCTTTCTACTGACAGCTTCCGTCCTGTTCTCTCTTCCTCTTCTTTTCCGACCTGCTATATATATCACGCGCCGTCCTCCGTGCATGTCTCCCATTTTTTCGTCTCACACGACATGTGCTTTTCCTTTACTATCTTGAAACAGCACTGCACTCTAAAGAGCGTGAAGGTAAATACGTTATGTAACAAAAAATATTTTTTTAAATGAAGAAAAACAGGGTACTGATGTCTTGTGTGGAAATTCGCCAGGGACAAAAACCATAGCAATTTTGGCCTTCTCATCACCACCGGCGCTGGCGCTGACATTGGTCAAAGAAAGAAAATAAGCGGCCATGAATCAAAACTGGCAAGCCACTTTCGTTTATCTTGCCGGCATCGGTAACGAGGCTTCAGTTTTTGGGAAAAAAATTCGCTTGGTTTTATTTCTCTTTTTTTTTTTTTGCGGATTGCATCGAAGGTGGGAAACTTGTCGCAGTGATGAGTAAGATTTTATAGCCTCCGGAAATTGCGTTGATCTGAAAGTTAAATATTAAATTATCTTATTGGATAATTTAAATGTTAGAGACATATACTAAAGCTTTAAATTCTTTTGTAAAGATTATAAGAAAATCTACGCTAGGTGTCATCGATAAAATTCGGTAAATCGAGTTAAGCCTTGTGAAGAAATTTACTTGATGATTAAATAAGCATCTAGTAGAATCCATAGTCCAGACTACGCAAAATAGCTACCAATTTCATAGTGCATAGTCAGATAGTCAATTTAGTGCTTACATTGAAGGTAGATGACACATACATGCAAAAGACATTTTATTCGTGGATTTTAGCCGGCGCTTTTTTCCCGTTCACTCTCATTTAAATCTTGGTTCAATAAAAATTGGCTCCAATATAGTTCACGAGAGCTTGACATACGGAACATCCGCGTCTGTCGCGACACAGCCGTGAGACACGAGCTGTGTAATAAGCGCAGTTTCTTCACACAGATATTCCATAATTTGTGGCAAGCAAGAATTAATCTATTTCTACAGTAGTTTCGATAAGATTATTGAATATCTTAAGCCTCCGTTTCCACAGCTAAGGTGATCTACCAGAGAAAGAAATGAGCGACATATAGTATGTTGATAGAGACGGGGAACCCATGCACGAAGGGGTTCCCACACAGGATCAATGAGCATATATATATAGGAACAGCAAGTCGGGAAAGAAGAGGAGGAACAGAAAAAACTAATATCAGCAAGAGTATGAAATCGAAAGGAAGCAAAGTGGGCACGAAAGACATACGTCCCGAAGGCCTAGCTAACAGTTAAGGTACCCCACACAAACCCTCTGGGGTCGCTGCTCCCCCATAACATAGGATGGGCGAACCTAAACTAACCTAACCCTATGGCCTACCCTATGCTTCCGAGGGGACACTAGTTTAGACTGCTCTGAAATATGTAAGATGTGTTTAAAGAAATGGAATTTTAACATTTCAAAGGAAGATCAAGCTGTATAGCTTTAGTATTCGAAGGAAATACATGTGTACTTGAGGGTGCACCTCTGCTAATTCCATTAATGCCAGGAAGTGCAATTTTCATTTTTCCTGGTTGGTTATATCAGTGGTTCTCTATAAGGACTCCATAGACCCCGTAGACCCCCAGAAAGTCTATAATAGACACCCTTGGGGTCAATGGAAAGAAAAACTATTTTTATTAGCCTGTTATCTTATTTTAAAGGCTGAAAACAACTTCTGCAACAAAAAACCTTTGCATCCAGTATTAAACTAAAATTAAAAAAAAATCAATATGAATGATTTATTAGTTTTTCACATTTGTAGCGAAAGACCTACTGAGGTCCCTTAAAATAATTCACATTTTCTTCAAAAGCAGCGTTTTCATTTAGCATTAGAAAAAATTCAAGCTACTTTCGACCTAAACTTAATCCCGATAGTTTCGTAATTCTTAACTTCGTAAAAGTTTCTTTACATATGAAATTGCAACCTCTAAAAATATCCATTACTTTTTTCTACAAATCTGGTGCATTTGAACCACTGACTGGCAGCAGCAGTGGATAATTGAATCGAAAGTTTTTCACGTAGTTTGTCACTGGAATTACACTCATATCTGACTGATATTTTTGTTATCATTCTTCCAATTTTTTTCATATTGTTTCCTTAGAATATAGCTAATAATAATGATAAAAATAACAATAACACCAATAATAGTACTTTTAAAATTGTAGGTAACTGCCGAAAAAAATTTAAAATAAACAGAAAACGAAGAAGAAAATGGGAAAATTTTATAGATAAAAATCTATATTATTTCCGATTTTACATAGACCTATAATTACAAAGTTTCAGCGAACTCGGTTGACTTTCTAAATTTAACCCCACCAGAGAGGGGGACTTTGGCCTCCATTTTGAAATTTTCCAATGCGCGTAGGGCTAAGATTTTTTGGCCACAGGTCTGTCCTTATCCAAGGATAATATATCACTAGAAGACGAAAATGCCAAATTTTGATCAAAAAATGCCCTCCCTTAAAGGGATCAACTCAGATTTTTTTGAAAGTTTTTATTTGTGAGCCGATTGATCTGAAACTTGTTCATAATATGTAAATTTGGAAAAGAAACGCATCTTGCTTGAACAACTTTTTTTTGATTTAGGCCTTAGCTAGTTTTTGAAATAATAGGAAATATATAGAGATATTTATTTTTTTTGCTGCAATTTCAAAAGAGCAGAAGTCAATGAGTGCTCATGCTAGAAAAAAAAAGATAGTTTTAGAGTCCTTGAAACATTCCTGACAAAGTTATAGAGGCAGATTTTGCATTTTCGGTTTCATTTTTTAATATGCGCTTTTTAATCTTTAACTGAAATATAGTAAAAAAATTATTTGAGCTGGAATAAAAAATAGGAAGGAAAATGTGGAAAATATTTCTCTATGTCATTGTTAGGAATGTTTCAAGGATTCCAAAACTGTCTTTTTTCCTATCATGAACACTTATCGACTTTTATTCTTTTTTAGGCGAAAAATTTACATTTAACAGGAGAGGCGAGAAACGAAAAAAAATTGTGGTTAAGTGTCGTATACTGCACTTTTTTGCTCTATAAATGGAATTTGAATGCTGTATTTGTGTTGTATTAGCATCTGCAAATAATGGGCATGCATCATATCATGGTTTTTTGACCCCCCGTCTGGCCCCTCGTTAGGAGCCCTCTGTGAGGATCTTATATTATTATTATCTCAAAAACCAAGGCCTAAATCACAAGTTGTATGAACAAAATGCGGCTATTTTTCAGGAATACATATATTGTGCAAATTTCAGAACAATCGGTCCCCAATAGATATTTTTGACCCTCTGACCCCCGACCCTTTGGACCCCTCTTGGGAAGGGGGGGTCTAGTGCCCCTAACCCCATAAAATATTAGGACACAGTTTCACACTACCTAAGGGCTAAGGACTCTTTTTCAGCAAAAAAAAAAAATGTTAATTTTGAGCAAAATCGTTCGCTGATCCCCTCAAATTTAGAATATACTTGAGAAAAAAAGTGAATTTCAGTTAGTAATGCATTACCTTTTGTATTTCAAGTATTCATTTTTATTCTGTGCATTTTACAACTCTGATTGTATTTATTGTTACCCAGTTAATTACCGCCGCAAAGGTGCTTATGCTTTTGTCGTGTTGTCTGTCTGATAGTTCGTCTGTTTGGCTGTCACCAAAATAACTCAAAAAGCTATGAATGGATCTTTGCGATATTTACAGGCGTGTTAACAGAAACACAATTAATTTCTGGTGCAAATCAGTTGGTCTGTTGTTTTTTTTTTTTTCTTTGTAACCTAACTCAAAAAGTTATGGACGGATTTTCAGGTATATTACGCAGAGTCAATGACCAAATTTTGTAATGATCTGTTGGTTCGTTAGTTTCGTGCTGCGTTTGATTTTATACTCGTTAGCACAATAATTCAAAAAGATATGAATTGATACTTATGAAATTTACAGGAATTGTTAGTAATGCTAGAAGACGTAAATGATTACCATCTGGTGATGATCGGTTGATCCGTTTGTGTCTGACTGTTTGTCATTCGTTAGCAGCGTAACTCAAAAAGTAATGAATAGATCTGAAGAAAATAACAGAAACTGTTAATACTATCAAAGGCACAAATAATTAGATTTTGGTGTTGTAAAAAATCATGGTTTCAGAGCCACTTTGAAATTTTCGTCAGTGTTGCTTTGCTTGGCGGTGGTATGCACTTTCAGAGTGCTCTAGTTAATATTGAGAAGAAAGTACTTTTCTTTACCCTTTCTAACATAGGTTTTACCTAAATGTAACGTAATGCATACACTCAACGCTAGAACACAAGGTGTCTATCACGATGCACTGCTCTCTTTGCAGAGGTCGACATTGAAGGGTAATTGGGAACCACTTGGTTATATCAGCGGGCGGGGGAGAGCGACATCAAGCTCATGCTGCTCTACATCTATCTTAGCTGTAAATATATATATATATATATATATGTATATTGTCCACGCGTGCTAAACTTAGATTTTTAATTCTTTAGTGGACCCGACGAATGTAGCACTCGCTATCCAATTTATCAATCACTCTAAGTTTTCGTCCCGTTTTCAACATTAATATTTTGCTAGCAGGCTTCTCGAGCCTCGAACCGCGAGGCAGCTTGTGTTCAATAGTTGGCTGATGCGGTACAGGCCATTTAATTGCACCTAAAAATTGGCTCTCAATCAGTCACCCAGCCAGGTTAACTACCGAAGTTCGGGTATTGGGGTTGGAGCTACAATTGTTGTGAAATCCCGGAAATCAGGTGGAAAAATTACATACGCTTCCAACGTTTATTACACAAACAAGTAGGCGGGTGGGCACCGGTAAATAAGGTACTAGGACTAAGGCATAGGACGTGGCAGCCTCGAGGATAAAAGAAGAATGAACTGATGGCTCATACAACAATCCGCTTACATATCGGTTACGACCGGTGCGGTCACCGCAAAGGTTACACATTTACAACAACAACCATTTCCCAACGCAGTAGCTTGTACGAAAAAGGGCTAAAATTTGCATCAATTATATCCAGCTATATTTCCTCCGCCCTTTAGTAGATACAGATATTAGTAGCGTAACCTAGTAAAAGAGTAGAGGTTATTCTGACCCCGTACTTCATCTCGGCTTATACACTTAGTAGGCTGCAACTCAGTCTAAACGAATTAGCAGCACACGACCCCTTCAGAAGATGCAGAATGGACCCTAGGATTGAATGATATGGTTCGGCCTTTACATGCTATGGCAAGTGTCCCAGAGATATAAGCTACATTAGCATTTCCAGTATGTCTTTGGGACATCTTTCTTTTGTACCGGTTTCGTTCGTCTTGATACTTCTACTCTTGCTCATGATATCTTGTTTTAATTTATCGTCTTCACTACCAACTTGCTAACCCTATACTTGTTGCTCCGGTGTGACTACATCCTCATGCGTAGGTTCTACGTTTCTCTTCCCGTGCTCTCTTGGGGGCACTATAGCGGCCAAGGAGTCTCAAATGAACATTTGCAAAAGTAATAATTTGCCTATTTCAAGTTAGTGAATACAATCTATGTCATTATCATATCTTTGCTTAACCGGATATACTTTGTCTGACCTACGATTAGCAGTTCTCCACATCTACCTTGCGCACCTTATTTATTCAACGTATGCTGTCTATTCTTAAACAGTCGTCTACTCGAACGTATCTCGTCTACCTTAACACACCTAAATGTAGAGGTAAAGTCAACTTGACAGCACCCCCAACTGGGAAACCGTTTCTTAATTGTTTGTGCTGCAGATATAAGCCACCTGGCCCCCAGAAGAGTGAGTATACGCTTGCATTCAAGCACGAGTCGTCAAGAACTAAGACGCCATCGACAGAAGGCTCCTACGAAACGACCCATGTCCTCATGTCCCATGTTCTCCATTTCTGGGAAGGTTAGTACCCCCACGGCAGTTGTACAGATATTAAATGCTGAATCAGCGCGCAGAGCGCCACAAGAGCTCGCTCGTCTGGGTTATCATTCGAATCTGCAAAGTTTAGCGTCGTGAGCTCATCATTCTACCGCTACATCTACCTCGTCTAACTCAATGCACCTCCTCTAACCCAATGCACCTCCTCTAACTCAACGCTCGTGCTCTTACACAACATAGTACAAGAGCTGTAGGTTTGAACAGGTTCACACATGGACACAGACGTGAAAGCGTCGTGTCAAGCTGTATTGAAAGCTTGTTTTTCCAAAATATTGTAAGTAAGAGATACAGATACAGATGCAATGGTAACTAAATAATTTGTATACATAGTTCCCATGCTAGAATATCACACCGAATAGTCTGTTTGTCCGTGAAGTCTGTTTATCGACTAATCTGGACAGCTGTTATGGAACCAACAACACTTGATTTTCTCCAACTGGGTCTCCTTCGATGTATACTCGACACCTACCTTATAAATCATTCAGTTCAATTAAGATGGACGAGAATTTTTCAATGGGGCTTAGGTAGAGTGAACCAGGAGATTAAGTCATGAGATTTTCTCATTTGATGGTCAGAGTATTCAGGACTGAAATGGAAGCCTTGACTGAATGGGATGTAGCATGATCATGTATAAATATCAGCTGACGTTTAACTACAGTTGGCATGTTATCTAGCCGTGATAATTCGTGTTCATCCAGAATCGGGTGGAGGTTTTGCTGGTGATCTTTAAACCTTCTTGCACTACTATCAGATATTGTCAGATATTTACCAGCGATCCCAGCCCAAAACATTACCCCACCACCACCTTGCTGACTGGGACTAGGACGCAACGCTACCTGCAGTATCTACTCTCTGGGCATCCATCGGGACTATCCAACGTAGCTCACACCTCATCGGTGAAAAGGATATTACGAAAGTTTGTCGTGGTGTAATCCTTCGCCTAGGCGATGGGCTTCTCCTTTTGAGATATGTTCACAACAGGTTAGGCGATGACTTCTCCTTTTGAGGTAGGTATGTTCACAACAGGTCTGGCGATGGGATTCGCACTTTTTGTCACCTTTGGAGAATCCTGCATCGAATGTTTCTACACCTTGGATATAAGCTGAAGCTCGAATAGACAAGTACAACGTATCTTTTGTAGCCCTGTTACGTCCACAAGCATGAGCAAGCAAGAGGTGTTTTGTCGTCCGTTTTGACGGCTCTTTTAATACATAAACGCACATGCATATACATGCAAATGTAGCGCATCTATAGTTCTCATCAACTACAGCACGACTCACAGACACACAATGTTGCTCCAATGTGGACCACAAAGAAGCAATTAACGAGAAAGGCAGGCTATGACAAAGAACTGAGTTTCCAGGAATCGATACAAATATTCAGCTCCAGATGCATCATCACGCAATTGCTATCCTAAATTATGCAGTAAAGGTTTCGCGATTTTACAGGCTGGAGCTGTGGTCTGTGCAAACTTTGTTTAGCGGCGATACTTCAAAAAGTTGTGCGGAGACTACTTTGATTCTTATCTGCACTGCCGCTTGCTGTTTCCACTTCGTGTTTGTATGGCGTTTTTTATAATTTAGGTTGACAAGCATTGGTCTACAAGTGGTGGCATATTGTAATTGTGACCAACAAAGGCAGAGCAACCGGTCTTAATACCAGCGAGAGACGAAGAGATAAAAGTAATTCAACAGCCAACAATAGACGAATTGCTGAAGGTAAAGCAGCCGCCAGCAGGAGACAAAGTGCTATAGGCAAAGTAGCCGCCAGCAGGAGACAAAGTGCTATAGGCAAAGCAGCAGCCAGCAGGAGACAAAGTGCTATAGGCAAAGCAGCAGCCAGCAGGAGACGAAGTGCTAAAGATAAAGCAACAGCCAGCAAGAGACGAAGTGCTAAAGATAAAGCAGCAGCCAGCAAGAGACGAAGTGCTATAGGCAAAGCAGCAGCCAGCAGGAGACGAAGTGCTAAAGATAAAGCAGCA
>LQNS02000137.1:21525543-21536665 GCA_001587735.2 Parhyale hawaiensis | reverse complement strand
GTACAGTTGCAGCAGTGCAAGTAACGTACAGTTGCAGCAGTGCAAGTAACATACAGTTGCAGCAATGCAAGTAACGTACAGTTGCAGCAGTGCAAGTAACGTACAGTTGCAGCAGTGCAAGTAACGTGTACAGTCCCAGCAATGCAAGTAACGTACAGTTGCAGCAGTGCAAGTAACGTACAGTTGCAGCAGTGCAAGTAACGCACAGTTGCAGCAGTGCAAGTAACGTACAGTTGCAGCAGTGCAAGTAACGTGTACAGTCCCAGCAATGCAAGTAACGTACAGTTGCAGCAAAGCAAGTAACGTACTGTTGCAGCAGTGCAAGTAACGTGTACAGTTGCAGCAGTGCAAGTAACATACAGTTGCAGCAATGCAAGTAACGCACAGTTGCAGCAGTGCAAGTAACGTACAGTTGCAGCAGTGCAAGTAACGTGTACAGTCACAGCAATGCAAGTAACGTACAGTTGCAGCAGTGCAAGTAACGTACAGTTGCAGCAGTGCAAGTAACGTGTACAGTCACAGCAATGCAAGTTACGTACAGTTGCAGCAGTGCAAGTAACGTGTACAGTCACAGCAGTGCAAGTAACGTACAGTTGCAGCAGTGAAAGTAACGTGTACAGTCACAGCAATGCAAGTTACGTACAGTCACAGCAGTGCAAGTAACGTGTACAGTCACAGCAGTGCAAGTAACGTACAGTTGCAGCAGTGCAAGTAACGTGTACAGTTGCAGCAGGGCAATTCCGTGCTAGAGATGATTTATGTTAACGGTTGCTTAGAAGCAACCCTATGGTTAATGGAAAGCTGTTTTGATCATTTCTCTTCATGTCAATACCTAGAATGGCTTCCTTTCAATGTAACTCGTGAAGCACAATCTGATCTCCACGTACGTAGCTCAATTGCATTATGTTTTGATTACAAAATTTGGATTCTTAGAGTCAATTGAACAAATACTGCGCTCTAGATTTAGTAGGAAAACTCGATTTTTTAAGTTCAAAACTTTAATAGTTTAAAGTTCCTAAATTCCAGAAAAGTACGCGATACAACTCGTAATTATTGCTCCACGGCATGACAGTGACTCAGCTTTATTCTCAATGTTTGCACTTCTCTTTATATCTCTTGCAGTAAGCTTCACTTTAACTTATGTGAATTCCCAAACGTAATAATTAGGATTTCTTTGCCTAGAGCTCTAACGCTAATATTCTCGGTATGATTTCTTCTTATATAACATGTCTACAATAATCGGCCGACTCAAGGCCATTCCACAGATTAACATCCCGTTTCAATTTATTTCGTCTGCCGTAAACGTCACTTCGGCTAATTTGAACTTTCAAAGCCAGTCTAGCTTTCCTTTGCGCAGAGCGACACCTTTCTCTTCACTCGGAGGAATCGGAATCGTCCAGCAAGGAAAATTCGCTGGGTTCCAGAGACGGTTTTTCCCAACCAATTTGGCTATTTTGCAAGCTGGGAGATTTTCTGCATGATTAGTTGATTGAGTGCCGGGCAGGGTCAGGTTCCTAAGTCTTCACTACAGCTTGTGTTTCATGCATGACGCCACGCTCCCTTGATACGCTCCCTCGCACTCTCGTGTAATTTCATTGTAGATCGAATTGCCTCCTTCGTTCGTTCAACTCAAAAAGCAGCCAAACCTAAAACATTTTTTTCTTAGCGATGCTCTGATATCGTAACTTGCTTTACCGGAATAAATTGATGTGACCAAAGTGAAAGAAAATTTGCGAAATGGAGGACAGCTTGCACGGAATGTCTTCTGCTAGTTAGGGGACTGGACAGTCAAAGTTGTAGTTCCGTCATATGCTGTGTACTAGAAATTAGAAATTCTTCGGCTATGGAATAACAAAACCTAAAGAATTTGTCTTACCGAAGTTCTAAAATTGTCACTCGCTTTACCTGATTAAATTGCGTCTGAATTGCTAAAGCAAAGGATGAACGGAGACCGACCTGGACGCGAATCCATGTTAATTTACATCGTTTGGAAAGCACTTTTGACACCAAGTCGATGACTGATCAAAAATTAAAAATACGGTTATAGTCACCATTCGCTGATCGAAAATGAAAAAATTGAATATTTTACGCCAAACTTTGAGACAATGGTAGAAAAATCGATGACGTCACACACGACTTGCTTGCCTCTTTCGGGGGAAACAAAAGTTGCATGAGAGCTGGACAAAAGTGTGACGATGAGCTGGTTGTTCTTAAGTAGAGAGAGCCGAGGGAGCGCTGCTTCCTCGCTCACCAGAGGGCCCGTGAGCGACGCAGCTTCATTAGCCCCCTTTGCTCTAGTGAATTTTAAAAGCGTCAGCGTTGCAGTGAATTCCGTGCAGATCGGTCAGGTGCTATGCCAATGTTACCTCCGGCCTCTTGATGCAGCAGAATATTCACATACGAGTAGACTTCGCAGCTCTCAATTTAACTTAATAAATCTCAGCAAGAATAGCCGCATGGTGCAAGGTCAGGGCTGTAAGGTGGATGGTCAATGAGTTACAGCCTGCTTGACGCCACATATTAGCTAGTTTTGTCCGAGAAACATGCGGGGTACCAATTTTCAAAGGGAACAGAGCCTTGCCAGAAGATAATTGCAGAGCTCCAAAGTACTCTGGCCTTTGACTACTCCGAAAACTTCGTCAAAAGGATGGCACGGTTGCAGAAGTGCGGAAACCTTAAATGAGTCTGCGGCTCAATAAATCTCTATCTCAAATAATTTTACTTCTGTTAGTCTGTGGCAAAAAGTTTTTGATAGTCCTACGAAGAAAAAACGCAGCTTGTAAACCTCTTACTACTGAACTTTATGCTGGATATTGATTATGAGCAACTGCTGAGTGTATTATGTTTCCAGCTCAGTCAGCTCTACAGCAAACCGCCAATAATATATTTTACATACATTTTAGGCTAAGGGATTAACAAGGATTAGCTGCTAAGTAGATTTTGGACCGCATCTTTTCGAATAGAGAAAACTTAGCACAGACTTGTTCTAATGTAATAACACTAAAAAATAATTTGTGTGAACAATACGTGGCAAAGTCGTACTATTTATTTGAAATTTTATTTCGCGTTTGCTCCAAACGTTAATAATTTTGCAAGTCATTCCCGACATATGTCATTACAGTCTACAGTGTAGCGAAGCGTAAACTGAAAAGTACTGTAGGTAACAGTGTGGGTTCTCGGCGTGTGTCAGCATGACGTGTGTCCGAGGCCGCTTGTCCGGCCTGGCTTAGTGCGCCTTTGACCGTTGTGAAGAGAGGTTGCACTGTCCCGCACGTACATCTTGCCTATCGTTAAAATCCATGCTAATGAGTCTCTGACGGGCTATAGTTGTAAGAGTAATCATTTACCATATTTAATAGGTATTGGGTTTGAAATTTGTATTTCCGAGTAGAACTGTGTCAAATTAATGTTCAAAGCTAAGTTAAAATTTTCGGTATTGACGGTATTGCTAGATAATGGCATCAATTTTCCCTTAAATTCAGCGCGTTCTTCTTATTTAGAATATTATCAGCTTTTTGAATAGCCAGTTCCAAAGCCCTACTGGTCTTTTTTAAATATATAAAATTTTGGTAGAGACGAGCTATTACGGCCAATTAATTGAACTATGCTTCGTATGAGCGCGTGCCTAAATATATTCGGCTTACATCGGGGTGTCTATAGCAAAAGTGTTAATGGTTTGGAATCGTTTGGTGTGGGTGGCATTGTTTTATCAATCATTCCTGATTTTGCTTCTGGCTGAGCGCTGAGTGTGTCTGTCGCCGGTTTTTTAGTGCCCGAGTCACAGTGGTGTCTGGTGTCCCTCAGGGTAGCGTACTTGGCTCGCTGCACTAGTGACTTGTTCTCTTCGCTGAAGAACACGATGGTCAACTTTGCTGACGATCTAGCTTTGATAGTAGTGGTACCAACCCCCAGCATCCATAATGTTGTCACCCAGTCTCTAACTAGGGACATGTCACGCATTAAAGCATGGTACTCCTCCTAGAGTATAAAGCTGAACAGCGCTAAAACTAAATCTATGATTATCAGTCATTCTCGGACACCTTTACCTCAGTATTTACCTCCGAAATCGACAATACCTTGCTTCGGTAGTCTAGCTCCTTGGAAATTCTCGGTGTTGTCTTTGATGACAAAGCTAGCATCTGAGCTATCATTAGGCGTCTCGTGTCACGTTCTTTCAGTAAGATCGGGCTCCTACGCAAGGAGAGAGCCGGATATCATAGTAGGAGGTGGCCAGACTCTCTATGCCTTATATGGTGTACAACAGTGAGAGACAGTGGTTATATTCTTCCGTCCTGGCCAAGTTCTTTTGGAGAAATACACGTGTTGGGGTTGATACACGGTCGTTCGCTTTGCAGACTATTAGGTGCCGAACTCGTCAGTTCACTCGATGTTTTCTGCCCTGGCTTGTTTCGGACTGGAATACATTGCCGCGATGAGTTTTCGGTCTTATTGCCATGCAGGTATCAGCTGTCAGCGGTTAGTGGCTTTCTGATGGATTTTCCTCTGCAGCGTTTCGGGCTTCCCGGTAAAAAGGTAAAGTCAACTTAGACCACACCCTCACCTGAGAAACCCACATGCACAGGTTTGTGCTGCGGGTATAGGCCCACTGGCCCCAGATGAGTAAGTGCAGTTGCAGTCGACTTCGGGTCACCAAGAACTATAGCGCCAATTTAATGGAAGGAACATATGACCCGAGACCCCCACCCCCCTCATCTCTGAGGAAAGCAGTTCTGCCACGGCGCCGTGCATGCACACACAACTGTCGAGTCAGCACACCAAGATCTGCAAAGAGCTCGCTGCCTGGCTGGGCATCGAACGTGCGAGCGATACAAGGTGTTAGAGCTGAGAACGGAAGCATGCTGCTACCATGGCTACCGCTGTGGCATAATGCTTCATTTGGGTTGCACTACATGTCCATGGCGGCCCAAGCGTGACATTCTGATATTAACAATAATATTGCTCAGACTGTTTCATTACTTACGTCTCCTGCTAAGAGTATTTCACCTTCGAAAACTGTTAAAAATCAACGACTGCTACAAAATGCCTTTTATTGCCGAAAAGCTCTGACATCAAACCACGACTAGTGTTCAGTGCATTTTATAATCACAAATTCTGGTAATCCTTTACTCGTCTACTGGAAAAACGTTCTTGTAGAACAAACGCTGCTAAAAAGATCAGACGTTGTCTTACACCCGGTCAGGCAGTTCAGGTTTTTGGAGATTCCTCCATGGTGCTCTCGTTGAAGAGAAGTTTACGTTTGAGGAGCTTAGTAGTCTCTTTGTCTTGTGCATCTCGGAAAGGGTCGGGATCCTGCGTAAGATCTGAGCAGTGCCGTCTTATGACAGGAGACTCGGATCTTACAACTGTCCTTCCCCCCCACCGACAGCCTCCATTTTTAGATAGGCCAGTGCTCCTGCACTGGACTCTGAACTTTGGAAACGCTGACGTTGCAATATCGGGTATGCAAGACTCACATCGCCGGTCAGGCGACGAACCGGAAACCTGGAGCGTGCAAGTGGAGTACTCTGCCAGTTCGTCACTACGAGTACAGTACTAAAGAGTTCTAATGACATTTCAGTGAGAGCTTGATTGGCAGTCAGTGTAGGTCACTGTCTTTGGTGCTCTTCTGCTTCTGTGTCAGTGTTCGGGAATAATTACCTCCATCAAGGAGGTTATGTTTTCGTCGGGTTCGCCTGTCTGTCTGTTTCTTTGTCTGTCTGTCTGTCTGTCACCAAAATAACTCAAAGAGTTATGTACGTATTTTAAGAAAATTGCAGGGATTGTTAGGTATGTTAAGAGGAACAGAAGATTAACTTTTGGTGAAGAACCGTTCATCCGTTTCTTTGTCTACCTCATTTTTCTCAATGCCATAACTCAAAAAGTTGTGGGTGAATTTTTATGAAATTCATTTGAGTTGTTAGGTACATCACAAAGAGTAAATGACAAAATTTTTGTGATGATATGTTTGTTCGTTCGTTTGTTTGTTACTGTTTTTAATTTTATATTTGTTAGCACACTAACTCAAAAAATTATGAATGGATCTTTATGAAATTCATAGGGGTTATTAGTGATGTTAAAAGACATAAATGATTAAATTTTGGTGCAGATCGGTTTGCTCGTTTGTATTTTTGACCCATGTTTGTCATAATGTTTGTTAGCATCATAACTAAAAAATTATGAACGGATCTTCAAGAAAATTGCACAAGGTCTTATTTCTATCAAAAGGCACAAATGATTAGATTTCGGAATTGATACGAAGAAGATCATGGTTTCAGAGCCAATTTGAATTTTTTGCTGCCGTTGCCTCGCTTGGCGGAGATATGCGCTCTCAGAGTGCTCTAGTTTAATTTAGTTATTCCTCAGTTATGCTGTTGAGCTTCTTAACTGGAAGAATTGTGTCAGTGCATACAGGAATGGAGTCGAAGTGTGGTCCCTCTCCCACCGCTCTCTCTCTATGAACTGCTGGTACTACTGCGGTGCTTACAGTAGTGTAGTGCATCGGTGACCATTCAAATCCTCTCGCGTATAACTCTTTCTGGTGATCATCGAGATATACCAAAGCGCTGCATGCTGCAGTGACAGGCACTACTGGCCGCTCCATCCGTTGTAGTGAGACGTAAGTCATGTCAGAACGCTTTCTTCGTGTTTATCGTTTGCAAATAGTTGTTGATCGTAGTGTGCATCTGTGACCGTGACAATCTGCAGGAGCCGTGGTATGGCCCCTTCTTGTAGCAGTGAAGCTTATCGACGACCCTCCCAATCTGCACTGGAGTGCAGTAGAAGTCATAGCGTGAGGTCTTTCCGCGCGGTACTGATCGAAATAAAGCACTGCGCCTAGTGGAGTTGTACGTCGGTAACGGCTCCAATCCAGTGGAGTTGTACGTCGGTAACGGCTCCAATCCAGTGGAGTTGTACGTCGGTAACGGCTCCAATCCAGTGGAGTTGTACGTCGGTAACGGCTCCAATCCAGTGGAGCGCAGCAGCTGGGGAGCCGCGGCATGGCTCTCCGTCTCCCTGTCTCCAGAACGCACAGAAGCTTTTAACACATTACACTGATGAGCAATTCTCCTGAGTCTATAGAAACTGCGCTGCTTCAGCCTCCGACTGCTCTTATCGCCTAATTGCAATCGCAAACTTGCCACTTGGCGTGTGCTCGCCAGGAGCCCAGGGCAAAAAGTAATACCAGCACCACCAGAAATTTTGCGAAAACCAAGAAAAAAAAATACGGGTTGTGTTTGCCCTCTGGGAGCTGCAGCTCGCCCTTACCAAGGGGCTAAAAACCAGGAAGGAAATTTGCCTTCGGGTACTCTGCTCCTAATGAGAACAGGGACAGACTTAGCATCGGGTGAAAATTCTTCCGGCAAACACGGGCATAATACGCACTAATATGCCAGGGATATCTCACCCGCTTATGCATTTTATTGTAGATCTGAAAAATGCTTTAGATTTGAAAATAATGTTAATAAAGCCGCAGAGGTCTATGGTGATATATATTTATTTACTCCATGAGCCATTTAGTCTGCTGTTTAATAGCAGAAGTATTAATATGATACATGCATATACCTAGCTATATACCTATCTAGGTATATATACTGTATGTTTCACTAGGAATGTGGCCCATATTAACTATTGGCAAATCATTTGATTTTTCAAGATTCGGGACTTACTCTATATGTCATTTCCTAAAAAGAATAATACGTGGCCTACGCCTAAACATACAATTGGTCGACAAATTTCACCCGCAACATCAGGCAGTCTAAAGGTTTGAAAACTGTCGAGCATTTAACAGTAAAAGTTAAAGGAAATACGGGACCGAAAATCTAGATTTAAAATTTATTTCCAGAACCTGAACAGGAATTATTATGTGTCACTGTAGTGACACCCGCCGAGGAAACTGATTTGACGGCCAACATTCTAACAACTTTTTGTGGCGTACACACGGTTATGTTGACTATGACGTCACAAGACATTCGTCCGGACGAGTGCATAGGTGAACGCGTTCAAAAGACTAACGTGTAAATAGGCCATTATATACAGCAGATACTATATGTATGTTTCTCCTGCCGCACCAAATGATACTGGAACTTGCCATGACTGAAAAACGCAGTTTTTCCATTGCAATAATACCGTTGCTAGCTCCGTTAGACAAGAGATAACGATGGCGTTTTTTTTACGGTGCGCTTAGAACTTGTGTGCCTGTTCGTTCCTTTGTTTGAGGTGCTCATGGTACCGTATCTGTGCTACCGACTTTAATGTATGTCTCGGAACAAGGTGCGAGCGGCACATCCGCTCAGCAAGTTGAACGTACAGCGTGGCCACGCCATTCGACACTTTAGATGCTTAATTTCAATTTCACGAGAAAAAGGTATTGAAGGAATTGAACACATTTGCGCTTAGGAATACAAAAGGATCGTAGCTACATGTAATAAATACATAGATGGCAAAATCAAATTACAGGTTTCTCATAAGTTTATTTCATTTAGCACATCAGGGGAGATCTATTACATCAAGAATTAAATTATTGATACGGATATTGTACACAGAAATAAATAAAAAAAACATCGTTCTTCAAGTGCTACCATTTTTGTCCTAAGCATTAGACTAAAGCTTATTTATATAACGTAAATTTAAATATTAAAGTTTAATTTCATTTCATTAAGTGCTGGTATTTTATGCGTATTTTCCCCACTGTTGTGTGTTCCTTGATATGCGAGAGTAATGATGGTGGATTTCCGAGAGCAAATTGTCCGTACAGACTTCTGTTCCAATAGGGGAAAAGTAGCTGCAGAAACACGTCAAATGTTGAAACGAGCATTTGGAGTAGACGCTTTCTATGTTACACCCAAACTTACGAAAGGCATAAACCTTTAAAGATGATAGACCATTGGTTGACGATGATCCTCTTTCAGAGTTGCCGTTAACACCTAAAATGTCGCTTCTCCTCACATGCTGCCCTGGAAGAACGTAGGCCAGCTGACCTACCAGGACGTGCGCAATATCGTGGAGCTGTTGTATGGGACCACTTAGGGGATTTTCTATTTTCTCCGGCTAACTGAACATGACAAAAATTGCCTTAAATTTGGTGTGTGCCTAAGCAATGAGCTCAGTTTTCAGTCAAAAACAAAACGACACTTGTTCCTCATCTGTCGTATTCACCCAACGTTGCCCCGTGTGACGTTTTCTTACTTTTCAAAATGAAAAATGGTCAATGAAAGCCTGATCCGTTCTTCACCTTCGAATTCTTGTTTTTAAAACGCGAAATTCATCGACGAGAGGTAATTTGAGACATTACTTGTTGTCAATACGCGCCACAAATCTCGCGGGCAGCTTAGCATTGGAAGCATCCAAATAGTGTCTAAAATGCTCAGTTTTCTTCTCTTGACGGTCCATGTTAATGATCTGAGAGTGAACTAAAAGTACTGTAATTAAAAAAAGCATAAAAACTACCTTTAGAGCATAGACTTCTTAATTAAACACAGAGCGTTTACAAGTGTGTTTGTTTCTCAAGTTACTTAAAAAAGTTTCGAATTAAACTCTTTCTCAATATATATTGTCATTGACATGTATTTCCAGATTCAGGTGATTCTGTAACTTCGCACCTATTAAATATTGAGAACATTGTATTCATTCTATAACTCATAATGCTGCTCGGGTGCAGATAGATTATGTGGTGACAAATTGTGTTATTGTTTTATCATAACACGGGCATCGACATTTTGCTAGTTGAATTAGTGTGCCAGTGTTGTGAGATATGTCAGTAATCCTAACTGGTGTCCAACACAAGTTGAATGAGAATAAAACACCAAAAAATGTTGTCAAGTGGCCCTTTCCGTCATGTAATGACGGTAAGAAAATTGTTACATCAAAGGAACCACCGTTTTTTCTTCACTCATTTCATGTCTCTGCTGCTACGACTCTCTATTCTTTCAGTCGTTGTTCTTCGATCAAAATTACGTTATGAGCAACAAGGCCTGACTGTGATCAATAAGTAACATTTTATGGTTGTGATTCAACTAGACGTAGTTCATATGACTTTCCTGCTCAAAGTTCAAACTTGGCCGAGTAACGGCCGCTCTGTCACTGAGGAATTAAATTTTTCTTCCGTAGCTCTGGCAGGGGCACAGAGAGGCCAACCAAAGCAGCCACCGAGCGAACTGCGCATAACGGCGCGCTCGATTGGGTTGTCGAAATCGATCTAAGCCAAACCTGCTTGACTTGACTTGGACTGTCCGGAAATACAGACAGGAACTGAAGCTTCGTCACATAGAATGATGTTGCATGTGCTAGCAGCAGCCCAATGATGTTGAGCCGAGTAAAATCTCACTTCTGCGGATTAAGATAAGATGAATGGAAGTCTCTCAGGCGTACATGATTAAGAAACAAACACTGTAACTTGAATCAACAAGTGGAAGACAGGGCACTTGTCTGAACATTTGGACAAGTCTAGCCTCAGAGGCTTAATATCGTTTCCCAATCGACCGCGCCCTTACGCTGATAGTGGGCAGATGAGTGCAGAACCTTTCGTGGATGGACCTTTTTTTAAAACTAAAGTAACGACGGAGTACTTTTTTTTTTGCTTGACGGGAGTAATTCCTATTATGCGATTAATTAGCTGCAAATTTCACTTGATCAGTTTTAGTGCCAAGTATCTTCCACAACAAAAAAAACAAACTCTTAGTAGCAGCCCTCCTCGACTTCGAGTGACGCATTTGTTCAAACAGCCGTTTGAATAATTTCTTAGCAAATTGTCCCATTAGAAGCTCGATATAATTCTAATCCTATTGGTTTGGACGAACAGCCAAATTCTGGTCAACTGCCCCGTCATAAAACCTCAGTTTACGGCAGTGTCATCTGTTTGTTTGCCATGGAATTCCACACTACAAACTGCATGACAGACTTAACTTATTGAACATAAATCAGTAGCAGGGAATTGAATCTGTCTCTTAAAAAAGTAACAATCAGAAAACTGAGGACATAATAAAGAAAATGGGGAGATTTGATGAAGATGAAGTGAAGCAAAGAGCAGATATTGCTGTTGTGTAGCGCGGCGACCGCGAGCCGCCATTAGAGCAAGACCTCTGAGATTATGGCAGCTATAGAGAAGGTCCCTAATGGCCAGTTA
>LQNS02000137.1:21478048-21498437 GCA_001587735.2 Parhyale hawaiensis | reverse complement strand
ACAGAATTTTTACAGTAAGCTGTAATATAATAATCCAAGAACACCTTCCGCCTGTGGAGGGATAAATGTTAAATAAATAAATTTTACACTAGTGTACTGCACATGTGTTGTAATAGAACTATTATTATATGAATACTTTCCTACGGGGAGAAATAATTATTTTTGAATTTGAACTGAATTTGAAATTAACATGTGTTAGTTGAGTCACAATATACCAATGTGTGAACCTATTGCTACCATAGACATAGAGCGTGGTACAAAATATAGATTGTGAAGTAGAATAGTGCTATAAATTTGCTCCGTAATCTGTAAGGCTCATTGCGATAACGTTTTACACTAGTTGGGGGCACTATAGTGGCCAAGGAGTCTCAAATGAACATTTGCAAAAGTAATAATCTACCTATTTCAAGTGTAGTGAACACAAGCAATGTCATTAACATATCTTAGCTTAACCTAATATACTTTGTCTGACCTACGATTTACAGTTCCTCTCATCTACCTTGCACACCTTATGTATTTATTCAACGTAAGCTGTCTACTCTTAACCAGTCGTCTACTCGAACGTATCTCATTCACGTAAACACACCTGAATGTAAAGGTAAGGTCAACTTGACAGCACCCCCTACTTGGAAACCCTTTCTTAATTGTTTGTGCTGCAGATATAAGCCACCTGACCCCCAGAGGAGCATACGCCTGCATTCAACCACGAGTCGTCAAGAACTATGACGCCATCGACAGAAGGCTCTTACGAAACGACCCGTGTCCCCCTACCTTCTCCATTTCTGGGAAGGTTAGTACCGCCACGGCAGTTGTACACATATTAAATGCTGAGTCAGCGCGCAAAGCGCCACAAGAACTCGCTCGCCTGGGTTATCATTCGAATCTGCAAAGTTTAGCGTCGTGAGCTCATCACTCTACCGCTAAAACTACCTCATCTAACTCAGCGCACGTGCTCTAACGCAACGCAACATAGTACAAGAGCTGTAGGTTCGAACAGGTTCACACATGGACACAGACGTGAAAGCTTCGTGTCAAGCTGTATTGAAGGCTTGTTTTTTCCAAAATATTGTAAGTAAAAGATGCAGTATCGGAGAGAGCTTCAATGTGCAGGTTCTTACTGCGGGTAATATTCGCAGAAATTTCCAAGACGACTGATGCAGTGTATACAAAGTTGTCTAAAGTAATGTATTAGGCTTCTCTTACTAATGCATCACGCTTTCTTGCGAGTGCTGGAAATGTCATCTGTAAGTCAATAAAAATTTATATATTCATTGTAGCAATGTGTAATGTATTTAAGGAAATATGAAGGAAATAATATAAGCAATCGTCAACATAACAAAATGGACTAGAACAATGGTAACTAAATAAGTTGTATACATAATTCCAGTGCTAGAATATCACACCAAATAGTCTGTTTGTCCATGAAGCCTGTTAATCGACTAAATGGAACTAACAACACTTGATTTTCTCCAACTGGGTCTCCTTCGATGTATAGTGCACACCTCCCTTATAAATCATTCGGTTCAATTAAGATGGGCGAGAATTTTTCAATGAGGCTTAGGTAGAGTGCACCAGGAGACCAAGTTATGAGATTCTCTCATTTGATGTTCAGAGTATTCAGGACTGAAATGAAAGCCTTGGCTGAATGGGATGTAGCATGACCATGCATAAATATCAGCTGGCGTTTAAGTACAGTTGGCATGTTATCAAGCCGTGATAATTCGTGTTCATCCAGAAATCAGATGAAGGTTTTGCTGGTGATCTTCACACCTTCTAGCACTACTATCAGATACTATCAGATATTTACCAATGATCCCAGCCCAAAACATTACCCACCACCACCTTGCGCTCCATGCAGTATCTACTCTCTCGGCATCCATCGGGAGTCGTGGTGTATTCCTTTGCCTAGGCGATGGGCTTCTCCTTGTGAGATATGTTCACAACGGGCCTGGCGATAGCTTCTGCTTGTGAGATATGTTCACAACGGGCCTGGCGATAGCTTCTCCTTGTGAGATATGTTCACAACAGGTCTGGCGATAGCTTCTCCTTATGAGATATGTTCACAACGAGTCTGGCGATAAGATTCGCACCTTTTGCCACCTTTGGAGAATCCTGCATCGAGTGTTTCTACACCTTGGATATAAGCTGAAGCTCGAATAGACTAGTACAACGTATCTTATGTAGCCCAGTTACGTCCACAAGCATGAGCAAGCAAGAGGTGTTTTGTCGTCCTTTTTGATGGCTCTTCTAATACATAAACGCACATACATATATGTAAATGCAGCGTATCTATAGTTCTCATCAACTACAGCACGACTCACTGACACACAATGTTGCTCCAATGTGGACCACAAAGAAGCAATTAACGAGAAAGGCAGGCTAAGACAAAGAACTGAGTTTCCAGGAATCGATACAAATATTCAGCTCCAGATGCATCATCACGCAATTGCTATCATAAATTATGCAGTAAAGGTTTCGCGATTTTACAGGCTGGAGCTGTAGTCTGTGCAAACTTTGTTGAGCGGCGGTGCTTCAAAAAGTTGTGCTCGTGGCTGCGGAGATTACTTTGATTCTTATCTGCTCTGCCGCTCGCAGTTTCCCCTTCGCGTTTGTACGGCGTCTTTACAGTTTAGGTTGACAAGCGTTAGCCTACAAGTGGCAGCAAATTGTTATTGTGACCAACAAGAGACGAAGTACTAAAGGCAGAGCAACCGGTCTTAATACCAGCGAGAGACGAAGTGATAAAAGCAATCCAACAGCCAACAATAGACGAATTACTGAAGATAAAGCAGTGGCCAACAAGAGACGAAGTGCTAAAGGTAAAGCAGCAGCAAGAGACGAAGTGCTAAAGGCAAAGCAGCAGCAAGAGACGAAGTGCTGAAGGCAAAGCAGCAGCAAGAGATGAAGTGCTGAAGGTAAAGCAGCAGCCAGCAAGAGACGAAGTGCTAAAGACAAAGCAGCAGCAAGAGACGAAGAGCTAAAGGCAAAGCAGCAGCAACAGACGAAGTGCTAAAGGCAAAGCAGCAGCAAGAGACGAAGTGCTGAAGGTAAAGCAGCAGCCAGCAAGAGACGAAGTGTTAAAGGCTAAGTAGCTGCAAGAGACGAAGTGCTAAAGGCAAAGCAGCAGCCAGCCAGAGACAAAGTGCTAAAGGCAAAGCAGCAGCCAGCCAGAGACGAAGTGCTAAAGGCAAAGCAGCAGCAAGAGACGAAGTGCTAAAGGCAAAGCAGCAGCAAGAGACGAAGTGCTAAAGGCAAAGCAGCAGCAAGAGACGAAGTGCTAAAGGTAAAGCAGCAGCCAGCAAGAGACGAAGTGCTACAGGCAAAGCAACAGCAAGAGACGAAGTGCTAAAGGCAAAGCAGCAGCCAGCAAGAGACAAAGTGCTAAAGGCAAAGCAGCAGCAAGAGACGAAGTGCTAAAGGCAAAGCAGCAGCCAGCTAGAGATGAAGTGCTAAAGGCAAAGCAGCAGCCAGCAAGAGACGAAGTGCTAAAGGTAAAGCAGCAGCCAGCAAGAGACGAAGTGCTAAAGGTAAAGCAGCAGCCAGCAAAAGACGAAGTGCTAAAGACAAAGCAACAGCCAGCCAGAGACGAAGTGCTAAAGGTAAAGCAGCAGCCAGCAAGAGACGAAGTGCTAAAGACAAAGCAACAGCCAGCCAGAAACGAAGTGCTAAAGGTAAAGCATCAGCCAGCAAGAGACGAAGTGCTAAAGACAAAGCAACAGCCAGCCAGAGACGAAGTGCTAAAGGCAAAGCAGCGGCAAGAGACGAAGTGCTAAAGGCAAAGCAGCAGCAAAAGACGAAGTGCTAAAGGCAAGCAGCAGCCAGAGACGAAGTGCTAAAGGCAAAGCAGCAGCCAGCCAGAGACGAAGTGCTAAAGGCAAAGCAGCGGCAAGAGACGAAGTGCTAAAGGCAAGCAGCAGCCAGAGACGAAGTGCTAAAGGCAAAGCAGCAGCAAAAGAGATGCTGCAAGACACCGCAGGGTGTCGCCATATTGCTGCTGAGGGCCCCTGCTAACGATGCTTCCCTCAGTTCGTTATCGCCCTCTCTTCCTTCCTTCACAGGCCCATAAGCTCCCGCCGCTGTCGCCTCAGCGTGCCCGCAGGGACGTTCACCGCGTCATTGCCTCCATTTTTTCGTCTACTTTTTTTAATGTTGAAAATAACAAATTTGTTCAGTAAGCCTTACTATCTTTGGGCAGTACAAATAGTACATATTACAGAGCATGTTTATGTGTGGTTTATTTGTTCTACGTCTCCCTCTGTGTTTTTTTTTAATATTTAAACTAAGCATTTTGCACCAGGACTTATTGAACGCATGCAAATTACATAGAACGAATTTTGTTCCTATTTTGTTTTCGGTATTTTGCATGGAAGTATGTTAGCAATTTGCATTACTGTGCGTCTAAGTCAGCATACTTAACTGAAGATAAAACTTAACTTCTCAGTAAAATCTACCGTCGAATTTAAGAACTTCCATATGAGGAACATTCGGATCAAGCAACTGATAATTCTACAACAATAACAAATTAACAGTGCCGAATATTGGCTAAATATGAATAATGGCCCCCAGTACCAGCCAGCTACATACAGTATTGAGTTAATGACCCTGCTGATCCAGGAGGCACAGCAGCGGCGAGCCTCCTTCATTTCTAGCAAAATAAAAAAAGGTCATGACACTGAGCGTGTAAGGTCCAATACCAAACCAGGCAATCGGACTCTAGCAGAGTTTGACGTGTTTACTCAGTATTTGATATATGCGTAGCTGCATCAGGGGATACTGACCCTTCCTAGAAATGGTGTTAGCGTACTTGGGGGAGGGCACGGAGCTTTGCATAAGAGCCATCCGTCGATGGAGTCATAGCTCTTGACGATCAATGGCCGACTGCTGACATACACTCATCAGGAGCTTAGCCTATATCTCCAGCATGAACCAGTGCGTGTGGGTTTCCCCAGTATGAAGTACCTATTAGCCTTTAGAGTACTAGGCCACTGGAGTACAGTACTTTGGAGTACTGGAGTACCAGCCGTACCACGCTCTAATATTTACGGCAGCCCGAATTTGCATTTCTAAAAACACCAGGCATAGGCAGCTTCCTCAACGCCGAAGCGCAGTTTCATGCTACCATATTCACCTAACGATATATTTGCCAACCATGCACGAGTACTAGCATAAGCCCAATTCCTCGCCTCCAGAACAGCAGGCGCAGGCAGCTTCCTCAACGCCGAAGCGCAGTTTCATGCTACCATATTCATCTAACGATATATTTGCCAACCATGCACGAGTATTAGCGTAAGCCCAATTCCTCGCCTCCAGAACAGCAGGCGCAGGCAGCCTCGGCGATGCAAAAGTATGAAATTTCTCAGCGAAGTTATGCGCGCAATGTCAACAATTGGCCGGCAGGCTAAGAGCCTCCAACGATCAGTTCTGGAGACTTTTCTCCAAGCTCGCCAAGAATGTTCCTCTTTGAATCAATGGTATCAGGATAAGAAGGCAGTTCGATCCTGTGTTGGTCCTAGTCATAGGCTGTGACCTAAATGCCTTAGATCAGTGCTGTTCATCCTTTTCGTCTTAGACACGAACGATATCGCTCCTAATCTTTTCCGTCCTCTATTCGTACGATACTTGTTCTCATTCTCTTCGAAACTGATCTCAACTTCTCCTTTCGTCCCATTTTTCAACTAGACTTTCTTAGCATTTTTTTTCTCATGCAGCAACGAAACTTTTCTAATCCTTTCGTCCCATAATATGATGCTATGGTTCTAGTTCTCAAACTTTTTATCCATCTCGCCACAAGACTTCCTCAACTTTTCCGTCCATTGCAATGCGACGCTTTAAAATTGTCTTCCTATTCTGCAACGAGACTTTTCTAAAGCTCTTCGTCCGGTATTCATGCGTTATTTGTTCTCCACTTTTTCGTCATATATTCCCACGAGACTTGTTGTCAACCTTCCTGATCAATAACGCCAGGTGAGTTCAAGTGATTTTATGGTAGTAAATGTGGTGTCGAGATGGTAGCTGGCACTGCCGCTGTGGACCGACACGAGTGTCACGTACCCAATATGGTACTTGGTTCACATCACATTGGGCCGATATGGTTTTGTCACGTTGACTCCTCGTATTTTCCACGTGGCGTTTTCTGCCGTAACAAGCATCACACTGGCACCACGTGATCGCCACATGAGACCCAGTAACAAACGAGGTGGTTACAACCTTGGCCTAAGTTGCAAAACTGATGCAGGGCCAATGTAGTTTAGAGTTGACAAAGGCATATATATGATCTCAGCATCGGACCCATATAGTTTTACTGGTCGGGTTTTACGTTCCATATTCCCTTGGAGCTGGGTTCTCTGAGAAATCTTTTTTATCTCATATTCCCGCAAGACATTTCTCAACCTGTTTCGTCCCATGTTTCCACGAAGTTAAGCCTTTTTGTCTCAATTTCCTACGAGACATGTTTTCACCCACTTCATCCTATGTCAATTCAGAAAACTTCCTTCAGTCTGTCACTTGCAAGGATTGTTTTGAGAATTAATTATATCGGGAATTAACTAATGACGAGAGGTAGGGAATTACCTGGCAGCGAAAAATTTATCGTTTTGCAAAACTCAAAAAACAAAACACATAATTTTAGAACATCATGTAGTACAGTTAAAGAGTATCTTTATGTAAATTATGAGTTCAAAATATGGTGACTTCCGTCAGCCAGTCACATGCATGAAATCACTATAAGGGAAATTGTCAGACCAGAAGTTGGTACAACAGTTCAATTTACAATGGAAAACACCGGGCCCTTCTTTGGTCCGCATTGTGCTAAATGATTGCGGCCCCTGCGTAGCTCTGAGCAGCTTTTGACGTTTATAAAAGCAAAAATCTGTTTGGAAAGGCGACACAGTCAACACATTGACGAAGAATAAACTTTAGTGAAGTCGTGCCTGTAATTAAGGTGAAATATCCAGGTACCAATGAGAGTTGGCTGCAGAGCTTCCGTGCCCACAGTTCCCTTGCATTAACGCTGCCTTTTTTATTTTGCCCTTCAACAACTAATCGTGCCACGGCTAGGAAATTTGCACGTATATTCAACAATCTAAATGAGATATGGCGCACGAAAATTTAAAAGTACATGCAAAATCATACAGAAATGTCAAATAATATTAGAAATCAACGAGTATTCATACCAGTTAAACAGTATTCATTATACTGCATTTTCCATTAACGAGTCAATTCACAATTATACAATGCAGTCTACATGTAGACATCGTTTTAATTGTTCGGCAATATTTTTAAAGTTACAGCATATATAAGAACACTAATGTGCCCGCGCTGTCATAAAATGACAGCGAATAATTTGTGTTGATCCTTCTTCATTAACCATGCTTTCCTTCATACAATTGCCAACTTTAAAGATCATCCAGATGAGGGTTCACGGCATCCTAATTACCCTAATTACTGAGCATCATGACTCTTATTTTTCGACATGAAAATAATTCATTACTCTTGCAGTCAGTTCAACAACACTGAAAAGAATTGATTCGATTTGGTATCATAGATACCCTAGTGTTTCATATTTGTCCGATAGTCTTTTGGTTATTGAAAGATGTTTCGTCGACTATTGCATAAAAGGTGGAAGAATAGCTGATGCAACAAAATCATCTGTGGGAAGAAACTACGAATCAAGATGCATGAGAGTGCCAATGGAAGCTTCAGATAGCTTCAATGCTGAGATTTCAACTTCGGCAATGCAAGAAGTGCATTTAGACTTGAGGCCGCCCGATACTTTGCCAGAGATTCGATGTATGGAGAAGGAAATACTCGCAAGAATTAGGCTAAGCCTGCGATATCTTCATTTTTGAAGTTTAACTGTCCCTAATTAAGATACGTTTGCCATCTTCTGCAACCCGGCCTATTTTCTACCTATCGGTTTTCAATGGAGCTTGAGAGGACGACCTAAGCCTCCAACTTGGGCTGAAATGATCTGAAGTATTTTTGAGAGGAAAGATGGCAAAGATAGCTTCCCGAGAAACACCATTCCTGCTGTGGCACATCATGCGGGATCCAAAATAATACTGCGTTACGTTTCTGTGTCTGGAGTCACTATGCTTCGCCGTATAGAATGAACTACGAGAAAGGTCAATTAATATAAGAGCACCGCGAGGATAATTTGAAGAAGGATGCTGGGAACCAGGAAGCAAAGACTGCAACGGGAGGACTCAATAGGACTTAAACAAAACTTAGCTGTGACCGCACGTAGCAAATTTGCATCACATCGACGAGTCGAAGTATTTGAGTGTGGGACCTCAGGTCTTCGTAGGTCGTTTTCTTTAACATATTACTGTATTTTTTCGATTTATTTCATTCAATCTCCCGCTAATGACTGGTCAGCTACTTGAGCTGCAAAATATTGTAAAATATTATCGCCAAGTACAGAAAATTCGAGCAACAAGCTAACTGTTACTGTGGTTGCTCTCGCGTACAGAATTGGCTATAATGGTGTTTATATAATTGCTAAATTAACATATATTCTCTTAATTTATTTATACGCTAGAGGTGAATTTCGCTATTTAAGACGATTTTTCTGGTGAAATCAGATAAAATATTTCTAGGCTGCTCAGTCATTGATTCGTCGATGATGACGTCACTTTTTGATGCAAATTTCTCGTGAGTCCTCCCGTTACGCTCTTTGCTTCCTGCTTAGAACCTTCGACCTAGAAGAAAATTATGGCATCAACATGACAACTTGAAGCGCAAGACTAAAGTTATGGTCGTAGAGTTGAATTAGCGGAGAGTAACGCGTGACATTGGCTATCACTGTCCCAGACCTCAATTCAAGTGAACAGTTCTCGCGAGAACTTGTAGTCCGCGTTGATGCAAGACGCCCCCAAAAACATGGCAACGAGCTGGAAACGATCAACAAAGTGGAAAGGTATTATATTCCCCATACTGAATTGAATTCAGCAGGAAGGTGTACAACTGTTTATTAGTTATGCTATTCTGTTCGGTATGAATAGTTTTTGATAGCTAATATTTTGATTTCTATCTAGTTTCATTCAATGCTTTCAATATATTATATGATTCTCGGGGTAGCTCATTTAATAATATTTCTCCTTGATGCCTCTCTCAACCAAATAGGTTCTCGAATCCGGATCAAAACGAACAAACGTCGAGGAAGATATTGTTAAGAAGATAGAAGAGGTGCTGAGGCTGCCATGTCCCTCACCAATTGACCACACAAATTTTCGATAGGGTTTGAACCAGAAGACGGTGGATACCATAATTTCCATTCCACATGAGAAAATGATCCATCGTGATCCTCGAACCAATCTTGAGCTATGCACAGCAGGCAGGCGGATGCAAGCGTTGTCGTCTGGAAAAATACCGGAACCATCAGGAAGATAAAAAGAAAACATATACAGGTTCACTTGGTCACCTATAGGATGTTGAAATAATCCCTAAGTTCCATTATGTTGCTGCACAAGGTTTCCGAACCTAACCCCGACCATGCGAAGGACCCCCAAATCGTTGCACTGCTTCCGGAAGCCTGTGCTGTAGGAAGGCTCTCAAAGGTTCATGAGCTTCTCGTCTCACTCTAACTCTATCATCGTTTTGGAACAAGATGAACTTCGATTTATCCAATCATTGGACGAGTTGCTATTGCTCTACAGTTTCAGTTGTTGGGTCTTTTGTAAATTGGAGAAGTTTTGTTCCATTTTATTTACTGATCAATGGTCGTCTGCAAGCGGCGCAACTCTTAAACCCATTCCCTTCAGCTCTCGGCGGATGGTTCGAGCAGAAATTTGCCTCTGATATTCGTTGACAGTGCTAGTCAGCTGCTGAACCCCGGCTTGCTTTCACCAGTTGCTTCAGAGACCACCTATCGCGAGTACTCAGAATTTTAGCTCTACCACTATTACCAGGAAAGCATACACTTCACCCTCTTTTCATGATGAGCAATTGTTCTTTGCCCAGTCGTATGAACCACAGCCATCATTTGAGACATTTCTGGCGGGTTTCACAGCCCGGTGAAAGCCTGTAAACTGCTCTTTGTTAACACAAAGTTTTGATCTGCTGGCTTTTTTTCCCGCTGGTTAATTCATACTTGTCGCAGGGAGAGCAGGTGCAGTACTAACTTCCAGTGAAGCCCCTATTACACGGGCGAACATTGCCCGGCAAACAGCAGGAATTGCCCGGCGGGCAGCCCATTTTGCCCGCTGCCGGCAGACATTCGCTGCTGCCAGAGGTTTGCTCACTGCGCGAACTTTGCCTCCAGAACAGCGGGCATTATCGGGAGAACGTACAATTTATTTGTTTTTAAGCCTTGCAAATTGTTGCAAAATTGTTTCAAACTAGTTGTAGTAGCTAGGGCAGTCCAAAACTTGCTGATTTCGTTCACTGTATAATGATGTTCAGATGAAAGCAATGTAACTTAGAGCTGCCCGATCGACGTGACCTTGAGATTTCACCGTCTCGTGTAATAGCACCTCAATATCCGGCGGGCATGTTCCCCGAGATTCTGCCCGCTCGTCGCCAGACATTGCCCGCCCGTGTAATAGGGCCTTTACACTGAACGCTACTATAGTTACCATATTCTGTTTCTTCTTCAGCGACTTATTGTTCAAATGACATCTACAGTTTTCTAGGGTGCGGTAAGCTTTTTGGCCAAGTAGAGTAACTTGTTTTTAGGTATAGGTAGTAAAAAATGTAGCATTGTCATCGCGATACGAATACTTCTTGAAGTTACTGTGTTTGTATGTCATGCTTTAAAAGCAACCAGCATACTGATAAATAATTTCATATAAACCTACACCCAATTCTTCATATCTTAATCGCCTACTTGCCAAAGACTACAGCCTTGACGGTGCATGTACTACTGAATGATTCCCAGCTGTCTCCGTTCTACAGATCGCTGATGGAAAGGAAGCAGTGCGCGGCCAAATCCAAAGGCGCTAATTGCAAAATCAATGGACGGGTGACGGCCCAGAAATTTTTGCGCTATATTGTCGAGTTGGAAGAGAAGGACGAGTGCGAATTAGCAGACGCGGCCTGTAGCTCAGTGACGCAAGAGTTTAGACTGTAGACTAAAGGGATAGACTATCCTGTGCAGGATGGCTCTGTAGTGTCAACGACTATGGAATTACCTCGTTTAAAGAGATGTTCCGAAGGTGTAAGTTTACGTCTGGGACATTCGGCCAGGAATGTGTCCTATTTTGCAAATGGCAAGCATATACAGCGATGAACAAAATTATGAGGCACCCTAAAAAGTGAGAAAAATCTGTTTAAACGCACTACCGTGTATCGATGATACCACATTACTCACTGACTTCTAGCATTAAGTAAGATAACATCTAATACTGAGTATGACCTCCTTTGGATTTTGTCACAGCTCCTATGCGTTTTGGCATGCTAGATTCTAAATTAGTGCAAGTGGCTGCATCAATTGTTAGCCATTCTTCATGAGGTTTGGCTTCTAACTGCTTTTTTGAGGGATATTTGTGACTGGCTACAGCAAAATGCCAATTAAGTAAAAAATCTGACATGCTGTGAGATTCATATATTTGGAAAGAAAACTAAATATGCTTCAATATTATGTATAATACATTATGGCAGCGTAAACTTTACCGGTTTACAGCAGTTCCTATATCGGTAATCAAGAAAGTTTTTTTTTTGGAAAATAGCAATCAAAGTTACAGAACTAGTTTCTGAATATCCTCATGTAAATCACCCGAACAACCATGCACTAAATGACCAGCTATTACAAGTAAATTTGGCATGGTGATAGCTATGAGTTACTAGAAGGCCCGCGCTGTCATATTTGTGATGAGCTTCTTCATTGATCATACATTCGTTATTACAACTGCAAACCTAAGCACCCCGAGAAGAGCGTTTACGGCTTCACAGCCGCTCTGTATCGAAACTTTTTTCTCTGAAATGGAGAGAAAACATGACTTATTGCAGCCCGATCAGCAGCGCTCAATGTAATAGCTCAGCCCCGAAGCATAACGCTGCCTCACCCCCCCCCCAAATATGGGGACAGGTGCAAAGCATTGTGTGTAATAAACTTCTCCAACACATCGACGCTCATAAACAGCGCTATGTGTTCAAAGACGCTGGTAGAAAAAGGATTATTAGTGTAATGTTGATATGAATAATTTTTTCAAGTTTGCAAAAAAACTGCGAAAAGTGAGTGGCAGTACACATTTAGTGTAGGAAAGCGTCAAGAGACATACCCCAAAGCTGCTTTAATGTGACCAAGTCGCTTTAGCCTAAGCATCAGAAGACCAATGTTCATGCGCTTTCGCAAACAAAAGCCTTTCTCCCTGTCGGCGTCGGGCAGCTCTACCACTCAGCCTTTTCCTAGCTCTGTATCATTTGAGGCCAAATTTTACAAGTTTTCGTCTCACCGTACGCGAAGAGATTTTTTCTTTGCCAGTTGGTTCCCTAAACTCAGCATGTCCTGACGTTTCCTCTCAGCCAGCGATGCCCTGTACATCAGTTTGTCCTTTTTCGGCCTTATCTTGAACGGTTTTTAAATGAAATTGTTTCCCTACAGGCTCTACCTTTTGATAGTTCTTTGGACACCATCCCCCGAATACTTCATTGTTTTAGCTATTTTATTTTGAGAAAAACCATCTTCAAGCAATGCAACGATTTGTACCTTTTCATTTTTAGATTTTCTTTCTTGCGCCATTTCCTTTTAAACAGATGTGTTAACGAAACAAAATTTAGGTTCTGAGAATGAAGAGAGAATTATTGTGAAAGCTTTGCGCAGCCAACTCACACGCCAATAGTGCCGCGACTGAACTAACTGGTTTAAGTAACATCATGGTAAAAACTTATCTTATCTACCTATAAACAAAGTTTCCCTGGGCTGTCTCATTTTTGTCCATGACTGCATGTGCATATATCAGGAGCTCGCGGCGAGGGGAAGAAATGCCGCTGAAACATTATTGTACAGGCACAAGGCATAGAATGTATTATCAAGACGTAGTCGTTTGAACAATTTCAATTTACAGAAGAAGCATTGTTGCCCTTGCTTCAGTAGACACACGCTTATAGAACAATGTTTCAACGATAGTGCTTCTCCTATGATATATTTATATAAAATAAACCCTAAGTGCGCAGACTGTAAAGGCAGATCTTGCAAATCCCACAACGCTGAAGCACCAACGGGACATGCTAAGCTGCAGGTCTCCGCCAGAAGCGATGTACCCTCAGGTGGATATCGTAGTACTTCATAATGTTGAAATTTCTTGCCGAGTTGCCATCATAAAATTTTGGTATTCCGCCGAAAATCTTTGAAGCGTATTATATATGCACTAGTGTATCCGGCCATTAAAATTGACGGCGATGATTTTATGATGGTGCTTCTCCATTGATCATAAAGTTGTTACTTATTTGCTTCTTTAGGATGCACTTCACCTACAAACTTGAAAGAACATAAGAGATTAGTAGTCTAGGCTTAAATCCTACGGAAGAACGCAAGTCTTGTTTTCCTGATACGCTGAAAACTAATTCTTGTTTAGCCCGCAATCCAGTTTCACTCCTAAAGTAAACTGAGCTCTCTCGGTAAACAAGATATTTGATGATATCATATGAGTCGGAGTTGTTTGCTCAGTCGAAAAGATGTTTCGTCAAAGGAAGAAACCAAATGAGCAAAAAAGTATTTACTGTCAAGAAATGCTTGTGTTCTTTACCAGCCTACGGCCCGGTGCAGAATACCTCCTCCTGTGCTTCGTTGATCATGTACTCAGTGTGAGCCTGAGCATGACCTCACGGCAGCTGAAGTTTGGCTGTGAGAAGACTAAGAAGACAGCACAATTTAGTGCAGATTAGATTAGATAGCTGGCAGTAGACGGACCAACAGATCCATTACCAAAGAGCAGCCGGGACTCACGCTCCGGCCATCTATGTGCTATTGCCATCATTTCAAAATCATTTAGACATCTGGAGCAGAAAATGGGAATAAACTCGAGCAAGGAGTTCATCTCGCAAGCATGATTATTCGCTGCAGATCGACAGATCTCGGAGACGTTAACCCTATCTACTCTAAGGAGGTAGAAAATTTTACCGCACTACCATTTTTCGTTCACAGTTCAACTCCCAGTGATATTCAGCGCCTAAATTTCGTGACTTTTCTCACTTGAATATGACTATCAATAGAATTCGAATATACCCGCACATTAAAGCCAAAAATATAGATAAATATAAATATTTCTGAAAATTAGATGATAACATTTCCATGTAAATTTTCTTTTGATACAAAAAGAATTTTCAAAATTATCACTAAAAGACAGCAACAAGACTAGATATGAAAAATAGAAGCGATTATACGTTCAGCTTGTGAAAGTATGAAAAGTTGCGGCAGATGTGCTGCCGGAGTATTCTCGCTGTACTGTCCAGAGATATTTTCTTATATTCGAATTTAATTGACTTTCAAACTACTCTGAGGCATTATTTCTTTTAATTAAATAGGCGGAAGAATAGTTGAATGAAAATGACTTTTGAGACTATGAAGAAAAAACTTCGATATTGGTAAAGTTGAAAGTATCTTTAGCGTGCGATACAAATTTATACCGTCTTGCCGCTCAAGCTGCTGCAAAAAATTGAAAACGGATAGGGTTAAGCTAGTTGGCACAAGAAAGATAATGGATTACGGTGGCCTCTGACTTTTTGGCCTTTATAAGCAATTGTGACTCCTGGAGCAGGAGCTCGTAGCTGCAGAGGGTGTTACTCCCAATCTTTGTCAAAAGGGTTTTTAAACGCATTGATTGTTTCTACACCTACAACTTCTGAGGGGAATCTATTCCAAATGTTCACGATGAAGTGCTGGAAAACTGCGGGCTTAGAGTAGTTCTTCGATTGTTAATTTTGAATATTTACTTCAGAGGCGACCATCTGCATATCTGTCAAAAAGTTCAAAAAGTCCTGTTGTAGACACGTCGTTGAAACCATTCACGTACTTAAATATTTCTATTAGTTGCCCCTGAGTCGTCTTTTCTCGAGAGATGCGTCCTACTTCCTGTAAGCGACACTGGTATGGCGCGTTTCGCAGCTGAGATATCAATTTTGTTGCTTTGCGTTAGATTCTTTCAACTCCATCCATGTCGCCTCACTGATGTGGTGACCACGATTGAATATCAAATTCTAGATACGGGTGCACAAGCACTTTGCAATAAGGAACGATGATGTCCTTGCATTTTTACTCAAAATTCCTGGTAATGAATCCCAGTACTTTACTTACCATTTTGACTCCGTTATCAACTTGCTGACTGTGTCGTAGTTTGTGATATTTATGCCCAGCTCACGTTGTTGGGTGACCGCTTCTAATTCTATCCCGTTCATTTTTAATCGCGGAACTGAGGGGTTGTCCGGCCCTACGTGCATTACTGAACATTTTTCGACTTTAAATCTCATCTGCCGCGTCGCTGTCCGTTCTGTGAAATGATCAAGGTCTTGTTGGAGATCGATTCTATCACCGACCGCTGATGCAAGATGACATATTTTACTGCAAATTTACTAATTTTGCTGTTAAGGTTAGGATCGACGTCTTTGATGTAAAACATGAACAAAAGTGGGTCAAGCACGCTGCCTTGTGAAACCTTGACGAGACCGACGTCCAGTCGCTCGTCTCTCGCGTCAGCTTCACTCGCTGCTACTGCTTGGATCCCTGGATTTTATGGGCTTCCAATTCTTCCATTAACCGTTCATGGGGGGGACTTTGTCAAATGCATCTTGGAAGTCTAGGTAAATAAGACCCACTCCTTTTTCTTTATCTCTGATATCCAAAACTTTTGAAAAAAAAAAAAACTCCAGTAAGTTGTGAAAGCATCTTCTATTTGAAAGCCGTGTTGCGTGTCAGAAATGAGCTTGTGCATCCTCAGGTGGCCAGTGATGTATGCATGTATGAGAGTGCTAAGAAAAGCTGTAGCTATATATCTTCCTTGGTTGGATTTCAAAATTGGCAAAGTAAGAAATGCATTCAAATATGAGCTTAATATTTATACATTAGCCATCAAATGCGACCTGGTCTATTTTTAGTCCATCAGTTTTTTAGCGATTCGTGACAGCTAGAAAGCCATATCCTAANTTGGTTGGATTTCAATATTGGCAAAGTAAGAAATGCATTCAAATATGAGCTTAATATTTATACATTAGCCATCAAATGCGACCTGGTCTATTTTTAGTCCATCAGTTTTTTAGCGATTCGTGACAGCTAGGAAAGCCATATCCTAAAACCTGGCTTAATTTTCGCCTGCCTATTTTTTAAACATAGAGGGCCACAGCATAAGCCCCAGCTGCTCTCTGAGAATGGACCTGTTTTTCAGTCTATTGCCAGCTATTTATCAATATGGCATTTCATGATTTATGCGATCATTTTATATGACAAATTAGAAGCCTGCGTTACAGTTCCTACTGTTTGTAGGCTGCAAATGCATATAAATTTACTAGTGTATTTACAATTTCGTACTCTATTCATTAGATTTTGGATATTATTTATATCACTGAGAAACAAGAGTGGTCCAACGGCTTAGCAGAGATTTTTTAATAACTTTGGCGATTGTTCTTGCCCGTAAGCAGGGTTTTCCTACTCGGCATCCCAATGTCTCGCTGTGCCCGCTTAAACCACAAAAAGGGCATAATGGTAGCTTCTTAAGTGCTAATTCACTTCAGATTTGAAGAGATATCCGAAATTTCACTAGTGAAACTTGCTAAGTCAACTAAGGTGATGGCTGACGTGTAGTAAATCTTTTGGTAGTGACAGACTTGTGCGATACTAAGTTTAGAGAACACCTTCACCTGACACTCGTGTAGACTCCACCTAACCTTAGTTTCATTTTTTATTGCTATTCTTTTTGTCCCCGAAACTTTTCTTCACAACATTACTGTGCCTCCATATAATAAATTTGAAATAGTGAACCTTGTACAGATGACGCGTTGTGCTGGACGCTTTTCCTGTTACCGACCCTAACCGTGTGGCCTGTGCCGCCACTTACTTTATAAGAACACCAAGGTTAATGTTGCTACGTCCTCATGTTGCGCCCCAATCTGCTAACGCCTACATAATTATTGCTGCGCCCACACTGTCAAATCATATGCGCCTGTTTCTCTATTTATTTATAATTATATAAAATTGTTTTTTGTCATTCTGTTTTTCCCATCTTATACATTAAGACACTCACTGAGTGGTAAAAACCAACACACTTTGAAGCTCAGCTCACCAAATTAAGTTTATCTTATGCCAACTTACTCCTTTTCTTTGAAGATAAGCATACTTTTTTATGGACCCATAATCTGGACATATAACAATATCCCATGTGGATTGGGATTGTCTTCAATGGCTGAAGTCTACGCTTCCCCTGTTAAACGAGCTACGCTGTGGTCAATGCTCCCTCTAGTCACCCGGTCGAGTTTATAGCCTAGCCAGGCACACTGCTCAACACCTAATTAGTTTATTGCTTTCGAGAAAAGTCTATAGCTTGCTGATTTTATGATCTCTAGCGGAGCACTGGAGACGTTACTATCGAATGCCACGGAGGGCAACTGGTAACTGGACAGAAGTGGTGTGGGAGCTCTGTCTTTAAATTTGAAGTAAGACCCTATAGTAAATGTGTTTACCATAGCTCATTCAGAGTTGGGGCGTAAGTTCTGGTGTCTCTATGGGGATTGGGCCCGTTAGTCCGTCTACCGCCGCCTAACTTATCTAATCTAACGGTGACAAATATAGCTTCTCAACTATTTGGTCAACGTGGAAATACTGAATTTTCTGAATCTCGCTTCGTTTTGAAAACTAGCTCGTTACTTTCTGATATGATGATTCTTCGTCTGAGCGTGGTAGATAAAAGGCGGTATCTTTGACAGAGTTTTTGATCCTGTAGGGCATAAGCTATTTCGTATATTTTCTAGCTGAATATTTCGTAGAAGTTCGCGAGACTCAGCCTTGGTCGGAGTTTTCGTTCCTTTCGTGCATAATGCATTTCGCTTAAGCTTTCTTTAGCTGATATCTGCGTAGGAGTTGAAACTTCACACCGAAAAGACGCCTTTTTATATCCAATCAATATACATTACAGCCAAATTTCTCCCCTAAAGGTTTAACTGTCGGCTGGTATCCAGGTTAAGGTAAGCCCTGAGCATTTCCGGTAAATTCTTTTGACTGAACTATATTTTCTTAGTGCTACTCTACGTTTGAACAATTCCAAACTGATATCCGCGTCTTATCTTCCAAGGGGGATATTTGGTCTCATAAAACTCATAACTTCATGGCTGTACAACTTGCGTTTCATTAATGAAAGATCATGCCGGCAGGTATGAGACCTATTATACAGCAAAACCTATATAATATACTGGGAACCGCAAAAATAAACAGCTGAATCACAAAATTATAGTCATTATTTATGACGGCTGGGCCCTCTAGTAATGCTAGATGGAGCAGAATTTTTTCGTTTATAAGCAATTATTATAAAAAATTAGTTCCTTCAGCCTCAGTTCACTTTGCTGGGGTAATGGGCTTCCTTTTGACTTCTATTTTCTCCTTAACTTCTGAAACTACAGACAAGTGAAAACAGATGCGCATTTCTTCGGTATTTTCGTGAGCAAATTTGCGACAAGGATGACGTCACAGTGATCACCTGCTTGTTTAGCTCATAACAGCCATGTTCTTAGCCACGGTGCCAGTGTTATGTAGATATCTCCAGCCGAGCCAAATTTCGCCGACATTTGAAATGGTTGAGACTATTTCTTTTGTCTACAGCAGTAACGCTGCTGGCCTACTGAGACACAGTCGGAAAATATGGTTGTGATTATAGTAAACAACTATGATTATGGTCGAGACTTTGGTTGTTTATTATCGGAATATCCTCTATATGCAACCATTTATGGGGTGCAGTATGGTAGAGATATGTCACAACCTTCGACCATATTGTCATCCATAATGCCCAACCATTTTTTTTAAAGCTTTAGCTGCAAAACTATGATCTGCCATAGTGAACCGTAAAAAAAAACATTCGCAACCAAAATCGACTGTGTTTAGTGAATGATACAATTACATTCTACCAAGATAAACTTTTTCAATTGTTAACATATTATACATTCGATGCCTGATAATAATAGTTTAATTATTACGTGCGTGTTATGCCTGCAGCTCAGAATGGTCTAACGCTCTAAACTTCAGAACGATGCTAGAGCAGGAGCTTAAACCAGTCGGTGCAGTTAATGCTCGTTCAACTCTAAGTCGGTATAGAGCTACTCTACCCAGTTTAGAGGAAGTCGACCAGTATCGACCTGAATGACTAAAATCAGCTTTATGTTATGGTCGACATATCCACCATATTGTTTCTTCATCCATAGTCGACTTTAATCTCTCATACACCACTATATTCTACTATAATCACAACCATAATTTCCGACTGGGTGGTGACGTCAGAGCGCTCTCGGGGAATATCTGTAATGCACTTAGAAATTCTGCGTTTGTGTCTTCTTCTATGTACGCTGATACTGCCGAAGCTTTTCGTCTTTGTTTGCTGTTCATTATACAGTATTTTCGATCTGCTATTCCGATCCTTCTCTATAAATGCTGTTCAATTTTTTTTTTTTTTAGCCCAGTTCCCGCGGAGCCGATAATGCTGAGAACGTTCAATAGAGCTCCGACTTCCAACTCTTTCCTTTTTAGGAGGGGGGGGGGGGAATCTGCATGGATGTATCTCTATCATGTAACTTATATGTATACTAGTGAACCTGGGCGTGAAAAAATTCACGCAGTAATCGATATTTTTGCTTAACATAGGCCGGTGAGGAATCTTCTCTTCTATGACTTACTTCCTCATTTTCTCCATTGATTCTTTGTGGTACTCTCATTCTTAGGTTCTCTCTTCTTCATTCTCTTTCTTCTTTCGAGTGCGGCTTCCATATTGTCAGGCACAGTAAAATCTTGAGTAAAACACTATAATAAGCTTGAATGCAGCTCCAGTCGGCTTATATGTAATGTGAGTGCACCGTAGCCATGAGACCGTCTTGTAAACTCAAATAACTGCTCCATTGAAGCGCTGAAATTTTGGCCTCCGATGCAGAACTTGCTCTGTCACAGAAAGACAGTCAGAAGACATAACTGTGTATTGACCGTAAAAACTTATTATCTCGTGAGGGCTCCGTTGATTATCTGCCGAATTTATGCGTCGGGACCTGAAAAAAAATATATAAAATCGGATTCCAGAAGTTGCATACATATTGCTCCGCTTTCAAGAAGTGTTCCAAGCAAGAAGGGCAGTCAACAAACGGATAAGGATCCCACTTTTGCCATCTTCTGTAACCTGCTGATCGATCTCTATGAAAACGTAGCTTAACTACAAAATCTGCAACCTGGCCTATTTTTCGTATATTTCTTTAAAATCGGACACGAAATAAA